>JZKD02S1675828.1:313150-324261 GCA_000966675.3 Picea glauca
GAATGATAACCCCCCATCTCTTTTTGGTGCTTATTCAGTTGCAACCATGATGGTTTTAAAATTATAATCAAATTTACAATTATAGTTTATGTATGGTTGTAGTGTACAACCATATCTTCATTACATTTACCTTTGCACTTAGAGGCAAAAACTGATGGTGTTACAATCTCTCACATAATAAGCTGTAAAAGAACCTTGCTACTCTCAGTGTAATAAAGGGAAGATTTAAGCCAAGCTCATTCAATTTTCAATATTGAGCCTCCATGTAGAAGAAATTTGATATGTCTAATAAAAATGAGGATGGCAATGAGATTTGCACTATGGAAGAAAGAGATATGCAGTAGTAATGTATTAACTAAGGTTTTGATACCCTTGAAAAAACACGAAGTTGAGAAGTATGAAGACTCGTGTTAGATCGTGGGTAGCCTAATGTCCATGAGATCATGGCAACACTGTCCAACTAAACCATCAATCAACCAATTGCAAATCTACATAAAAGGAGATCTAGGTGGGCAAGGGGCCTTTAAAGAAAAAGACTATATCTCTGAGGAGAGAAGGCCTAGGTCATAGGCCCTAATACAAAATGATGAGACGCATTGCTCATCCCATGAAAGAAACAAGTCAGATTAGAAACAATAACCTAGAAGAACATTCATACCTATCATTTAGAACCAAAATGATTAAGAGTAGAACATTCATACTTGTCATTTAGAATCAAAATGATTAAGAATAGATTGTTTGCCATTATTCATTTGACCAATTTTTTTTTATAGTTTTATAAAAGATCCACCAAACTTAAAGAAATAAAAAACTAAACTATGTAACTAATTTCCAAATTTCATGTAACCTTAGGCTGAGGCGGAAAGAAATGATAAACTATACATTGGAAAATGCAACTAACTTCCATAATTATGCTAGAAATTTGGAAAATGCACCCTCATTGGAGGCGTGTTGTTGGTGAGGTGCCCTTCTTGGATGGCATACACTCATGTTCCACATCACATTGGATCTTAAAAAATATCATTAATCTCGTATTCAAATGGACACTTCATAAAATTATATGAACCTAAAATTGACACTGTATTAATTTGTCTAAATGTAAAGTGAAGTAATGAGCATTAAAATTTCCAAACTCTTAAAAAAATTATATTTCAGAAATTCCAAACTCTTAAAAAAATTATATTTAAAAGGCAAGAAAAAAAGGTCACTATTAATTTGTCTAAATGTAAAGTGAAGTAACGAGCATTAAAAATACCAAACATTTACAAATTTTATATTTAAAAGACAAAAAAATTGTCAAATTTCAACAATTTAAAGATAATCAAAATTGATTTAAAAGTAAATTTTCAATACTAATAACAAAATATATATATTTAAAAATATTGTAAACTAAATAAAAATAATAAGAATAAACAAAATATTTAAATGATTCTCAATCATCCACACATGAAACAACAATGTAGACCATTGAGATAACTTCTTATAAAAGAAAAGTATGAGGTGGGCAAACAACCTCGGTAAGAGGCCCCATAACATGACAATGGATGTGAAAGTATAAGGACAACAATGTGTAAAAGAGTGGTGGATGTAGACCATTGAGATAACTTCTTATAAAAGAAAAGTATGAGGTGGGCAAACAACCTCCGTAAGAGGCCCCATAACATTACAATGGATGTGAAAGTATAAGGACAACAATGTGTAAAAAAGTGAAAAGTATGAGGTGGGCAAACAACCTCCGTAAGAGGCCCCATAACATTACAATGGATGTGAAAGTATAAGGACAACAATGTGTAAAAAAGTGGTGGATGTAAAATTGTGAAATAAAGGAATCAAACAAAGTAGTTGTTAATGTAATAATGAAAGGAATCAAACAAAGTAGTTGTTAATGTAATAATGAAAAGTAGTTGTGTCAATGTAGATGAATTAATTAGGGGAGGGAGGTTTGTTAATGTAATAATGAATAATAATTGTGTTAATGTAGATGAATTAATTAAGGGAGGGAGATGTGGGGTTTTTTTTGGTCTCAGAGGAATTAGAGTTTTTTATTATTATTGGAATTTGGGGACGGAAACAAACAACAAAGCGAAGGCTTATGCCCTGCTTCAAGGGATCCATTTGGCAAAGCAAAGGAAAATTCAAAATTTGAATGTAGTGGGAGACTCAAAGACGATAATAAGGATAATGATATTGCGCTCTTCACCTCATAACATGAACCTAAAAATCCTAATAGACATAATTTGTCTCCTCATTGGCTCTATGCATATAAACTATTTCCATGTCCTTCAAATCAATAATGCAGACGTAGACAAAATGGCCAATAAGGCCATAGGTAAGGCCCCAAGGCTCATGGGGGTCGACAGTCACGAAAGCATAGCCCCCTTGCCATGAAGTGTGACCCTAATATGGATCTTGGGGCCCACGATGATTTGAGAGTGACATGTGGTTGTCCAACGGGATTCATGATCTCCATTGTGTGGAAGTGGACAAGAAGGCAAGGTTTAATACGTTAGTTGGTTAAATGCACAAGATGTGGGAAGTACCATAGCTTCATCATGAAGATGGGTGGTGAATCTCTTCACATAGGCGTTATCATGTGCTTCAGACTTGAGGCTTCAGGTGCAAAGAATGGGAGGATCAGAAGAAGTGACTGGATGGGGATGGGGATGGGGATGGTTAGGTCAGCATGCGTCAACACAGGACCTTCACCACCCTTTGATCGCATTTGGCATGGGGTGTATCAGATGGACGAGGTACTATCCAGATCAATTTCTCATTGCTCCTATCAATTTCCTCTATATTCTAACTTCCTCTGGATTTGCGGTGACATCATGAAGGCTTATGGTGAGAGACAAATTAGGACTTTTTATAATACTTGTGATCCCTCGTTGATGGCCTTAGCAAGTTTCCCTGGGTGGGCTGAGTAGCTTCTTCCCATCTCTTGTCTATGGTGGTGCGACTCTCTATTCCTGGGTGGGACATTCAACCTTGGTTGGTCTCGAATCCCCCTGGTTGTTCTTTATCCCTCTCCCGCAGTATCTAGTGATCCCCCTGTAGCACCCCAACATTGTGCAGAAAAAGAGTGGCTTCATTCCTCTTAGCCAGAGCCTACTTTTGCTCTTCTGCAGTAGACAACGAATTTGTTTCCCCTACAGCGTCGCGACATTGTGCAACTCGGCTTCGGCGAAGGAGAATGAAATCCACATGACACAAAGTAGGCCAAGGGCAATTCGAACCTAACACCGAGTGCGTTGAGTGTCAAAAGTTAAAAATCAAATTTGGAGCCATCATCTTCACGGTCTCTTTTGAGCTTGAAACATTGTCCCAACATCGCCTTATCATTGGACAGATATAGTATGAAGTTTTTGCATAGCACAACCAAATTGATGATCTCCAAATTCGCCTTGAGAAGTGGGAGAAAAATCATGAATGACCCTCCACCCTCGTCAACAACTTGAACGCGTCAAGGAATTTATCAGAAGCCTTAGTGTGCCCGATATTATACCTCAACGAGCCCGCTGAAACAGCTTGGGAACAACAAGGAACTCAAGCAATCAAGCATGAAATTGGTAGTTGATTTCCTCTAAAAATATAGTAGTCATGTTGTATTAATGGTATATTTTACCAACTGTATACCTCTCAGTATAGTGGCAGTATAAGTTTTTGGGCGGTCCTTAAAGAACCAGAGACCATTTTTGTAAACTATGAATTAACTCTTAGCTATGGAGATCTTCGTGACTTTTTGAAGGTATCCCTCTCTATCTCAATGGTCTTGACCACACCATTTTAATGATATAAAATTACCCTGTTCTTGTGAATAAAAAGTATGTACATGAATTAATTAAAGGTGATGGTATATTATTCTTTTCTACAATAATTGAACTTTATTCTGACATAGATGTGATAACACAACCCCACCATTAAGATAACAACATTTCTTACGTATTGAACTTTAAAAACACCCTACTAGTTTCAATACAATAACTTATATCAAATAAAATTGTTATTATACACAATTTATAATGAAGTTTTTTAACAATAATTAAAGCTCATTCATCCATAAAACTTAAAATACAACCCCACCATTGCTATCAATATGCCTTGCCTTTTATGTATTTTGTGTCATTGTTAAGGAATCAATTAAAGTAGTTATTGGTGGTAGTACGTACAGCTATAATGTTGTGAGCTGGAAACACAACCCCACCATTCCCGTCACGACGCAAAGTAGTTGTCGGTGACTGTCGGCTGTCTAAAGTTTTTGGTACAGTCATTGAACCTCAATGGCGCTGCCTACAGACACAACCGCTACCATTGCTATGTCTTTATATGTTTTTCATCCCATCCCATCCCATCCATTCCAATCCACCCGTCTCTAATTTATCTCATCTTTCCCATTCTTACTGTGCTTTCCTATTCTGCTTTGGTTGTCGGTTGCTTCTATAGTCATACACAGTTCCTTGCTGCGTTTATATTCATACCCTGTTTCTACCGACTACTTTTATTTTCATATTGTGTTGTGCCCTGCACCAAGCAAACAATGGATGTTGTGACCAGAGCTGCAGGAGACACCATTATTATTACACTCATCGAACAGATAGATGATGTTATTCACTTGGATGGCCGTGAGTGCCTGGAGGCTCAATTAAATCGACTGAAGAGCCTTTTAATCGATATCCGCGATCAATTCCAAGAGGAGCATTGGACGCTCCCAGAGATGGCGAGCAATTATTTGCGAAGGATGCAAGATGAAGTTGGAAATGCCAGACAATTGATCGATCACCCACAATGGTCGCAACAATGTCTTGATTGCCTTCTTTGCAAGCCCAAGCTTTCGGGACAGATCAGAGAATGGAAGACGAGTTTTAATGAGCTCTTTAAAGAGCTTCAAACCAGCTTTTCAGTGTTTTACAATGGTCCACAGACTGTCTCCTCCCCGCTGAGAACGCAGAATTCAGAACCTTCTACCAGTGGATCCTTAGCCAAAGCACGAAACTGGGGTGTTAGGCAAGGTACACTGCAACAGGGAAAGGGAAAGGCATTCCTTGAAGACAAAATTGTAGGGATGGGGATTAAAGCTTCCCAGAAGCAGCTAGAGACGTGGTTAACGGAAGCTCCCCACGCTACCATAATTGGTTTATACGGCATGTCTGGCGTTGGAAAAACAACATTACTCGAAAAGGTGTACAACATATACAAGGTTAGTAACGTCTTCGATGTTGTCATATGGGTTACAGTTGGTCAAGGAACTTCCCTTGTGGATTTGCAGAATTGTATTGCTCGGACAATCAATTTAAAGTTAAGTATCGACAATTCTATTGATATGATTAAGATGAAGTTGTCGGCATATTTGAATACCAAGAAGTTTCTTGTGGTTTTAGACGACTTGTGGAGAGGACTCGATCTCACAGAATTGGGCGTGGAATTTGTCAATGACAAAGGAAGCAAAGTCCTATTCTCTACTCGCTCCATAGATGTGATTCAGGAAATGGGCGCAGCAGAAACCTCCATCACAATACAACCTTTATCCAAAGAAGAAGGATGGGAGTTATTTCGCAGTGAAGCTTTCAGCGATGAAGTTTTCAGAGAAGCTCTCATACACGAAGCTTTCAAAAAAGCTCTCAAATACCCAGGTTTCCTAGAAGCTCTCATATATGAAGCTTTCAAATGTTTCAACAGAGCTCCCGAAGCTTTCACAGGTTTGGATGTTTTCGCAGAAGCTTCATTCGAAGCAGCTTTTAAAAATGCTTATTATAGTAAAGTTTTTATGAATGTTATCGAACCTCCGGAAGCTTCCAAAGCTTCAGAAAAGGCTATCAAAGCAGCCGAACAAGCTTCAGGGTTTCTTCCGGAAGCTTCGAAAACTCTCGAAAAAACTTTCAATGAAGTTTTGAAAGAAGAAGCTTTCAAATATTTGAACGGAGCTCACGCAGCTTTCACAGCTTTGGATGTTTTCGCAAAAGCTTTCGAAGAAGCTTTTAGGGATTTTTTTATGAATATTTTCGAACCTCCCAATTCTTTCTCGGAAGATCGTCCGGAAGCTTCCAAAGCTTTGGAAAAAGCTGTCGAAGCAGCCAAACAAGCTTCAAGGTTTCTTCCGGAAGCTTCCAAAGCTTCCAACATTCTTGAAAAAGCTTTCAATGAAGTTTTGAAAGATGAAGGTTTCAAAACTGTCAATGGAGTTTTGAAAATGAGAGATCTGAAAGCATACTGCTCTATTCTACACTACTCTGTTAAAGCTTTCTATAAAGCTTTGAAAGACCAAGCTTTCAAAGCTTTTTTGAAAGATCCAGCTTTCAAAGCTTTGAAAAACCCAGCTGTGAAAGACCTCTATATTCGTCACTGGTTATCGGACATTCCTAGAGAACTTGCGGGTGAGTGTCGCGGTTTACCATTAGCCATAAATGTAATAGCCGCATCAATGAAGCATAAAACCACTGAAACTGAGTGGGATCTTGCTTTGGAGCAAATCCGAACCAGACATATGAACCCTTCAGGCACTTTTCATGTCCTTGATCGTGAGCCGTATAGCATATTGAAGTGGGGTTATCATCGTTTACCCGACGATAATTTAAAGCATTGTTTTCTGTGTTGTGCCATGTTTCCCGCAGATGAAGAAATCGAGGTGGATAAGTTGGTTGGAATGTGGATCGCAGAAGGTTTAGTTCAGAGCGAAGCCCCAGCAAGTTTAATGGACATCGCCCACTATTATATAAAGTTATTTGTAGATCGTCATTTATTGAAGGTAACTTACATTCCTCATGAAAACTTTTTCTTAAGAATTGACAAGACACTCCATGACTTGGCAATCCATATTGCGTTTAAGGAACGATATTTATTCGGGGCAAGTCATCATACGATTTTCCCGGAGACCCAGATTGAGGAGGATTGCAAAAGAATAGCATTATATGGCAGTAATATTCGATCTCTGCCTCCAAAGAAATTGAAACTCCCAGAACTTGTGAGTTTAATATTAGGGGCAAATAAAGGATTGGAGGAGATTCCACGACAATTTTTAGTCAACTTCACTTGTTTGAGAGTGTTGGATCTATCTAGAACAGCAATAAAATCATTGCCAAAAGCATTGTGGCAACTCATACAACTTGAGTATTTAGATTTGAGTTGTACAAAAATTAAAGATATTTCTGAAAACATAAATAATCTATGTAGACTTCAATTTTTAAATCTTTCTAGGTGTTCCAAACTAAAATCATTACCTCAAGCCATATGTAATCTTTCTGAGCTTCAGTTTTTAGATCTTTTTGGATGTACCAGCCTAGATTCAGTACCATCTAAAATACATGAGCTTAGTAATCTCAAGTATTTGAGACTATCTCAATATAGCATCTCAGACATGGTATAGGTGATTGTAGAAGACGAAAGTTTTTCCGAACTGACTAATAAATATCACAGTTCAAATATCGGCGACATGAGATGTGGATATTATAGCCATGTATTTCAAATGTTTTTTAATATATTTATTTTTTGGAATTATAAATTAACTATAATATATGTTAAAATGTTTAATTTTAAATTCTCATTTATATTTTAAAAAATGGAATCAACCTTTAGGCAAATTTTCAAAATGATACAACCATCTTTAAATGAGTGTTTTGACGCTTTCTTTTTTTCAATTTTCTTATGGCTGTAACTCTGTTATTTTCTTTTTAAAATTCAATATACAGATGTTCTGATGTGATATTTGGAATAGTGTTCTTGTACCTGGCATTTGTTTTCCTATATTTGCTTTTCTATATGTCTTTTATATTAGATTGTAATATGGAGTGTGGATGAACTATTTTCATATCATATGGGAATATATATATTAATTTGAATTTTTATTTTATTTTATGTATAGAGAGTATGAAAAAGGAGAATGATTATTTTGGAGAATAAAGGAGTGAGGGAGGGTATGGTGATGCTATAAATTGAATGAACTTCTTGTAATTTTAATTTTAGGTTTTGTGATATTAACAAGGTTCATTTTGTGCAAGTTCATATCTATAGTTAATCCAAAACATACAAGTTAGAAAATTTCACCAAGCTTAACATAGTTTTAAATTCCATACATAATTATTAAATAGTTTTAACTGAAACAAAGAAAAACTATGCATTATTTTTATAATGAACTTGACCAAACTTGTATTAGTGGGGAACCCATAAATCACATACTAAATACTTGAGAGGCCTACCAATATGCTAAAATAATAATCATATTAGATACCGAACCTAAAACCATGTCATGAATTTTAATAGGAAAACACATAGCATTATGATGCAGGAGCATCTAGGTAGAGCCAACAATGTGACATGCTGGTCACATGTTGTGGCTTAAGCAAAGAGGCAGACAATCCTAAATCTGAAGGAATTATTTATTACATGCTTTATTGTTTGTAATTATGAGTACAAGCTTATTTGTTGTCAGTTGTTGAGTGTGAATAGGGTTAGGTGGCAAGTTGATCCTCCCTACGAGGAGGTCAAGCCAAGAAGTTAGGTGGTTGAGTTATGATAGGATTTTGTTTTTACTAAAGATAGTAATTCCTTCGTTAGTGGGAGGAATCTGTTAGTTAGTTTGAGGGTGAGAGAGAATGAAAACAAGGAGGGAGTGAAAGACTCTCTGTATGACAGAAGGGGAAAATGTAAGAGACTTGTTTTGGAAGCTCAAGGGTTTCCTACAGAACATTCTAGCAGTAAATAGATAAGTATTTTGGTGTTTATTTGTGTTTTTGTAAGTAAACGAGATTGTGTAAATGATGATATGCCTCTTATACTTGATGAATTCATTGTAGATCAATTGTTTTAGTGACAGAAGTACTTTAATTATTCTATTGAGCTATTATGAGAAATCACAGTTGAATTAGGGCTTCATACACAGAGAGAAACTCAAGATATGATTGATATGAATTTATTGTGACATAAATTTAGAAATTCAAGGAGTTAGTTCGTTCTTGCAGTCGAGATTGAGCAGCATCGGTCGAATCCTGGAAGGATAGTGTGTTGATCGTTTGCTACAGGTGTATATCGCATTTACATTTGCGAATTGGTTTAGTATCTTGATAAGATGATGAGTGACATCGCTAATAAGGGGTTTCTGAGTGTATCGACACTCTATTGAATGTTGTAATTTAAAAGAAAAGGTCCTGTACAGTGAGAGTTTATGGGTGTGCGATACCCCATTGAACACTACAATCCCAAAAGAAAAGGGCTTGTACAGAGTGCATTCGTCAATATACAGACATATGGTAATGTCAATGGGTTTGAGTGGATGAGATCTCATTGGATAGTGAAGCCATAGATCAATGGCTAAAATTCCATACCGTAATTGAAGTTGCGTGGAGGATAAACGAATCTTGGTAATGCGACGAAGCCATCAGTGGTTTTGTGGTTCAGTGATGTGTTAAGAGCTAATTGAACATTGCAGTCCAAAAAAAAACACTACGCCTTAGTATGGTGAAAGGCTCATGGAAATGGACTCGAGGGTCTATGCATTGAAGAAAAGGGTCTAGGGTTCCAACGCTTAAAGTTTGATGCTTCAGATGTGTAAAAAGGGTCTTGGAACAAATGGCCATAATGTTGGCGGTTTGAAGTTTGAAATGAAATGCAATGAGCTGATGAGCATGTGTGATAGCTCTGTGTGTCGAAGTTGAGAGCTTTAGATAGACCTCTGAAACCTTGGGTGTTTAGGGCACATAGCGAAGGTCATCTGTATTGATATGTAATTAGTACTGAGCACCTGAAGGGATAGTGCCAGGGATTTGTAAAGAAGGTCATGTATGCAAGGACAAAAGAGGTGTTGAGTCTTAGATCCTTGGAAAAACAAGACAAACTCTCTTTTGGAGTATGTGTCGATCAAGTGAAGAGTTAATGGGAAATGGCCAAATTTGGATGTGGGTCAATGGTAGTAAACCCAGTTAACCTGAACTAGAAGTGAGATAAGGTGGCAGCTTGGAGGTTGCTACCAATTTTGGTATCAGAGGAGGAAAATGTTCTCTAAGAAGAACAAAGGAGAAGGTGATTGTTGTAAGAAGCCTAAGGAGTTTTGGTGAGGAGTAATAGCAAGGTAAAGAAACTTACTTACTGTAGAGGCTGAGGGAGTAGCTTACCAGGAATCCTTGGAAAGAAAGGTTTGGAAATTCCAGCATTGCAAGACTGGAGGAATGATTTGAGGTAATATGTTTGAAAGTTTTGAAATTGGTTATGAAAATGGTTGATTGCAGGATTAGTATATGAAAGTGTATGGAGATATTTTGCCTTGAGAGGAGAATTAGAACAGGTTTTGTTGAAGACTAACCTGCAAAGAAGTGTTCGTGGCTTGAAGAACAACAGAAAGAAATTGCAACAGTGATATGGTGGAAGCATACACTAGTAAGAGGTAAGAGGTTTTGAGATTCATTGACTTTTGTGTGAAGATATTAACTGCATACAAGTGAAAGCAAAAGAAGATGAGTGGATGGCAATGAAATTGTCTAACTAAAGGTTGGGAGAAGATTGTTGATGAACCTAGACAGCAGAGTGCATTGTTGGAGCAGGGAGACTAACTGTAAGTTCTCCAAGAAAGATGAGTAGTTGTAAAACAACAACCTATCAGATTTGAAAGCTGAAGAGCAAAAGTGCTCAAGGAAAGGTTATGTGTGAAGAGCCAAGAAGAAGCAGAGTCACCAAGAGATGACTTGGGACTGGGAACAAGTGCAGTACTTGTTTCAAAAGTAGAAGAGGTTGTTTGCAACTCACAAGGTGGAACATGATGAGTCCACAAAGGAAAGAAGAGATAACCAGTGATGGTTGTCTTAGATGTTAAAGAAGGAGTCATAATCAAAAGAAAGAAACCAACAGAGATGCCAGTAGAAGATCAAGTCAGGAAAAGCTTGATAGAGAGTTGGCTGAAATGAAAGTGCAGTTGGAAGTAATGGAAGAGTTTGTATAGAGGAATATGGAGGACCAAATATATGGTTGGGTTCTTCGAAGGAAAAGAATCAAATGGATTAAGTTACAAAGGAGACCGAAGTATGACACAAGATATCAGTTGGAAGAGCTGATGTTTGAGACCACAAAAGAGGCCTTGAAGCCTTATGATTTTGAAACTAACAATTGGTGTATGTATGCAGGTTTTACAAATT
>JZKD02S1675829.1:34739-88424 GCA_000966675.3 Picea glauca
AAACCTCCAAGAGGAAGATACAATCCTCCAATATCAAGAGAGAATTGAACTCTCCATCCTTTCCCCTTCCTTCCACCCAAGAATATATGAGAGATAATAAAACTTTACATTAAATAATCACCATCAACCAATCATCACATAGAACCTGATAATGATTTCTGAGACTTCTTCAATTTATGAAATTATTCAATTATTGGATTACTATGATACTCTAGATGATATTACTCAATGTATTCTCTGAAACTTCTCCAAATTTCACTCCTTGAATCCTCCCCAAAAAGAGGTTGTAGAAAGAATGGTAGAATTTATTCAATTCTGGTCTATCCGGGAGAGTGAACTTGCACAGAATGCCCCGCGCTCAATACTTAACATCCAATTTTGAAACTCTCACACAAGAAACTAAAGTTTGTAATCTATCTAATGAAATTCGTCCCACTTCATTTGGATTCTCGATGAAGAAGTTATGGTTGTTTTACCTGGAACACCTGCTTATTGACTAGCTTCAGGACTTGTCACAAACCTTATCTTCCACATAGTGTATATACATAATTATATTGAATCAAGAGCTGAAACTTTTATCAGAGGTACCTTGATATGTCTTCTCAATACCATATCAATTTCACCATCTGAATCATTCTATAAAAAAAGTTATAGCAAAAATGGTAAGATGACCTAAAAATAACATACCTTAGAACACATCACCAAAAGACTTCATCCTCCCTTGAAATCCAACCTTCTTTTCTTCTTATTACCTATGAAATTTGAATTGTATCAAATGAATGTATAATGATGTTTATTTATACCATTTATGTCACTTCCTTTTAACATTAGGGCTGACCTGACACTTTCTTATTTTGTAATTCTTTTCTTTAATTATCCATGTGACATGCCACATACCACCGGAAACAACATGATGTATACTATCCATCCATGGGTGTTGTATCTGCATGTGAATTTTTCATCATGTCCAAATACATTCATCAATCTTACAGTCCAAAACCCATGACTAGGGTTGACATCAATGACAACAACTAATCTTCCAATAGAGTGCTCTGCCTGATCATAATTGCAACTCTTCAGCTTCTCTGGCTGTTGAACCCATGTGTCCATCATTAGTAGGTGTTATGCTGATATTCCTTAGCATGTCTAGTAGTCGAGACTCTTCGTCTTCTTTGTCATAGTCGAGCTCATCATCTTTGTTGCAGTTATAGGCTTCAACGTTCTTCCATCTGTCAATCGCCTCCTGAACAATATTCATTCCACTGGAAGATGGCTTGAGACTCTTCATCCTCTCTGGCGATCACCCTGAAGTCTCTTCTAGTCCTCTCATAGAAACAATCAACCGTTTCTAGAAGTTACACTGTGAACCTCCAAAAACTGCATCAACAACTGAATTTCCACTGATCGATTAATTGTGAAGAGAAACATTATCCCTTCGATCATATTTCTGAATAACCTGCACCATTAGATCATAATTGATGGGTCTCGCGCTTGTTTCGCCATTTCGCAATTCAGCCTTTCGGCGTTTCGACATTTCAACATCCCTATGGTGAGGCATCTCTACTCTCCAAGTCATGATCTATGAAATGAATATTAGCTTCATGCTACCTCCTCCCTTGAGCCTTCATCGATGTGACCATGGGTTATGACCAATGGCCAATTCTGAACACGCATTTCACATTTGGCGTTTCGGGGATTCTGTGATGAGTCGTCTCGACTCTCCATGTCCCAAACTCTGAAATGGAGCTTGTCTCTTCAAGCTATTCTCTACAGCTCTTCGATGATGTGACCACTGGCGGTGACCATAGCCTTATTCGAAAATGCATTTCGGCATTTAGTCATTTCGACATTCCTGTTGTGAAGTGTTTCAACACTCCAACTCCCGGTATCCGAAACTTACACCAAAAGGTGTTTTTCGCATTTCGGCATTTCGACATTCCGACATTCCTTGTGATGAAGTGTTTTGACGCTCCATCTCCCGGTATCTGAAACCTACACCAAAATGTGTTTTTTTCATTTCGGCATTTCGGCATTCCGGCATTCCTTGTGATGAAGTGTTTTGACACTCCATCTCCCGGTCTCTGAAACCTACACCAAAAGGTGTTTCGGTGTTTCGCATTTCATGACTTCAGGACTCCTTTGATGAAGAGTCTCGACTCTTGACTCCTCCAACTCTCGGTATCCAAAACTATGGTTGATGTGCCTGTTTCAGGATTTTCGGTATTTCGCATTTCGACACTTCGGGACTCCTGTGATGAAGAGTCTCGACTCTTGACTCCTCCAACTCCCGGTATATGAAACTCTGGTTGATGTGCCTGCTTTGGGATTTCAGTGTTTTGTATTTCTGCACTCTAAAACTCCTTTGATGAAGAGTCTCGAGTCTTGAATCCTCCAACTCCCGGTATCTGAACCTCCGGTCAATGTGCCTATTTTTGGATTTTATGCTTCTAATCTTGCCATGCGATCATCGTTGCGTTGTTGGTCTTGCCACTTTCTCTTGTTTTTCATCATCGGGCTGAGCTTGCCATTAATGAAAAACAAATACTCTGCCTTATGTCTTCCTGTTCTTTTCATCAAATGAACAAGCACACTGTTGCACTCTGCGTGCACCTCTGCACTATCGCTTTTGGTCTTCACGAGCTTTCTCTGTTGCGTCTCCCCAAAATACTTCTAGTTCTCGCCTAGCACATTATACCTATCCATCATCGCTATTGTACTTTCCATCAATGACATGCATAAAATGCCTATAAAACATGCCAACAATCTCCCCCTTTGGGATTGATGGCAACAAAGGCACCCGAACCTGTTCTTTTCTCCGCCTTTGACATCAATGTCAAAGGAAACACTCTCCCCCTGAGCTGTTGTAGTATTTTTCGGAGGTATCATATATTCAATCAATAAAAACCCCCCCTAATAGGATGGACTCTCTTAGGTGTGAGACGGGATGACACCCAACTTCTGTCGGAGATATTCAAATGGTGTCTTGGCTAGGGGTTTAGTAAAGATGTCTTCTATTTGTTTTGTGGTTGGAATGTAATGGACCTAAACAATCTGATTGGTGACCTTCTCTCTCAAAAAATGGTATTTTATGGGAATATGGTTGGTCTTGGAGTGGAATACAGGATTCTTGGACACACTGATGGCACTAGTGTTATCACAATGAATTGGGATTGGTGCAGCGTATTTTACCTCCAAGTCTGCAAGTGTCTGAATCATCCATAATACCTGAGTGCAACAGGTAGCAGTAACAATGTACTTTGCCTCTGTAGTTGATAAAGAAATGGAACCTTGTTTTTTACTCAACCACGCTACTAGAGAATATCCTAAGAAGAACACACCTCCACTCGTGCTTTTCCTTTCATCCACATAGTTAGCCCAATCAGCATCTGAGTAGACTGATAATTGAAAATTCTGATTCTTAGGATACCATAGGCTATAGTTCATTGTTTCTTTCAAATACCTGAATATCCTTTTGACAACTTGCAAATGACTCTGTTTAGGTGCAGACTGATATCTTCCTACCATTCCAATAGCATGCATTATGTCTGGGCAAGATGTTGTGATGTACAATGGACTTCCTATCATTGACCTATATGAACTTTGATCAACATCAGGTGAGTCATCTTCCTTTCTTAATTTGCATCCAGTAAGCATAGGTGTGCCCACAGGTTTAGAATCTTCCATTTAGAAAATATGACTTGACATCCATTTGATATACTTTAAACCTTTTATGACAAGCATAGGAAAGAAATATTATGATAGCTTCTAATCTTGCTACATGCGCAAATGTTTCATCAAAATCTAGTCCTTCTATTTGAGCATAGCCTTTACAGACCAATCTTTCTTTGTTCCTGACAACTTGTCCCTGCTCATTCAACTTATTCTTAAAGACACATTTGGAACCAATGATATTTTTACCTTCAGGTCTATGAACCATCTCCCATGTATTCTTTTTCTCAATCTGCTCAAGTTCATCATTCATTGCTTTAACCCAATGGTCATATTTTCTAGCTTCATTAAAATTCTTGGGTTCCAACATGGATATGAAGGCTATATGTGATTGTTCGGTGTTTCTTATTATCTTTCTCTTGGTTTTTACACCTTTGTCTTTTTCATCAATTATCCGACTTCCAAGATGATTCTTTTGAGTGATTATGGAGGAGGAATTTGAAGTTGTCTGATTTGAGTCTGTTTGAGTATCTGTGTCTTCATTTGATTTAGAGTCTTCGTTTTCTAATTCTTGGACCTGTTCATTTTCAGCTTCAGTTGTGTCCTCTGTAGAAGACTCATTATTGTACACCTCTCTTGCTGGGATTCCTTCATCAACTTTTATGTCAATACAGTCAACCATTTTATGCAACCTCTTATTATAGCATATGTATCCTTTATTGTTTGTAACATACCCTAAGAAGATACCTCCATCAGCCCTATCATCATATTTACCAAGGTTCTCATCATTATTCTTTATGTAACATTTACTCCCAAAAACTTTGAAGTGTTTGATTGAAGCAAGTCTTCCATACCAAAGTTCATAAGGTGTCTTGTCACTTTGTGGTCTGAGGTGAGCTTTGTTAAGAACATGGACTATTGTTTGTATTGCTTCTACCTAGTAGGTTTGACCAATGTTCTTCTCATTCATCATTGACCTGGCCATTTGCTGCACTGTTCTCTTTTGCCTCTCAACTACTCCATTTTGTTGTGGAGTTCTTGGGATTGTGTATTCTCTCTTGATCTCATGCTTATCACAGAATTCCTTGAAATCACTTGACATAAATTCTCCTCCTCTATCTGATCTTACTGCCTTTAACCTCTTACTTGTTTGATTCTCAGTTAAAGCCTTAAATTTTTTAAACTTCTCAAATACTTCAGCTTTTTCCTTGAGAAAGGCAACCCAAGTAATTCTGGAGTAATCATCAATAATCAGCATGAAGTAGTTTTCTTTCCCTGTGCCTTCCTGTCTTGATGGTCCACATAAATCCATATGAACTAGTTGGAGTGGTTTCTCTATTGAAGTAAAGTTCTTGGACTTAAACTATGTCCTGGTTAGCTTTCCTACCTGGTAGGGTTTACACATAGAATCTTGGGGCTTTGATATTCTCTAAAGATCTTTTACTGCCTATGCCATAACCATCTTTCATCATACTTTCTTAAGTGGCATTCTTCCTTTTCTTCTTTTAACACATAGACATTGTTTTCTGTTCTTATCGCTTTTGCAGCTAGCTGTCCTAAGTTTATAGACTTTATCTTGCAGTCCTTGGATGTGAACACCACTTCACATCCTTTGTCACACATTTGACTTACACTGAGCATATTATGTTTCATCCCATCTACAATTAGAACATCTTGGGATTTTCCTTTTCCATTACTTAAACTCACCATCCCTTTACCCTTTATTTTACCTAGAGCATCATTTCTAAAGGTTATGTTTCTTGATTTTCTTTCACTTAGAGATAGAAACTTACCTTTGTCTCCCATCATATGTTTGGAGCATCCACTGTCTATATACCAAGGGTTCATTTGTCTTTGAGCTGAAAACACTAATCCACACTTGTCACTTTCTTTCTTCTTCCAAACCTTGACATTTTCAGCAGGGGAATTCAAATCTGGTTCATAGTTCCTTAAGCGACAGTCAAAAAATTTATGTCCATAGTTATGACAGATGTAACATTCTGGTTCGTTGAATAAAGGATCATAACGATTGTTATGCTTAACCTGTGTCCTTTTCCCATCCATCAAGTGATTTGCAGTCTGTGGTGGTTTGTTACTTGGTTGTCTCATTCTTTGTTGTGGCAGATATCTATACCTTGACTGTCTTGATTGCTCATAATTTAATTTTAAAGAACAATTTATAGCTTTAGGACCAAAGTTAGAACAAAAGAAACAATATCCATGGAAAAAATGTTGGTACCTTGAAAATGGTTGTCTTCTTTGAGCAAGTCGATTTCTTCCATGCTGATGATTTCCTTGAGCAGGGAGTGCATTATTTCTTTGTTCTACAGATTTAGTCCTGGCACCTTTTTCTTTACTCCTCCTGGGTGGCTGATTGTATTCCTTTCTTTCTGCAGGTTTGTTGTTGTCATTGGTTGTAGATTTGACAAACTTGATGGGTTCTTTATTTCTTGGCTGACCACTATTTATCCCTCTTCATAACCCAAAATAGTTTTCAGCTTTTGATTCCTTTGTTGATCCATAATGGTGGCTAATCCTTCTGAGGCTTTGATACTTGACAGATTCTGATTATACAAGGCTTGTAACTTCTCCAACTCTTTCCTAGTTTTCACTACTTCTTCTTCCAGATCTTTACACCTTGCCTTCTTTTCTGATAACTATTGTTTCGGAATGTCCTCGATATTCTTTTCCTCTTCTAATTCCACTTTTAGCAAGGAAAATTCTTCATTAGGCTGTTTACTGTCTTTCTCGAACTGTATCAACAATTGTTTTTTCTTTATGTTCTTAATTATAAGTCTGTCAATCTCTTCCAGTGCACTGATCAGTTCTCCTTCCATATCAACGAAAACTTCTTCTTCATTAGCCTCACTTCCTGTGTTTTTATTATCATAATCCTCTTTGGCCATAAGTATGAAGTCATTTAGTTTATCTTCAATAGAGGAGCCATTGTCTTCATCATTTGAAGGATCATCATCATTGTTTACACAAAGACTTTTCTTCTTAAAATTATTCTCTTTAAAGAAATTTATGTGTTTGTGCTTCTCCTCATCATCACATGTCCGATCCTTTCTTTTGTGAGGAAATTTATTTGCAAAATGACCTATCTTACCATAGTTGAAACATTTGAAAGACAATTTACCTTTGTATTTGCCTGATCCATTCTTCATTCTTTTCACAAATTTTGCTTTAATTTCATCAAGCTCAGAATCCTCATTCTTGTCTTCGTTAAATGATACTTCTTTGGAGGTGGGTTTATCTTTAACTATTCTCATTTCATATGCAGTCAATGTTCCTAGAAGTTGATCAAACTCCAAGGCTTTTAGATCATTAATTTCTTCTATAGAAGAGACCTTCGGGTTGAACCTATCTGGTAGAGGTATCAAAATTTTCTGAACTAAAGAAGGTTCCTCAATTTTTTCACCAAGTGCTTTCATTGCATTTACCAGTTCTTCAACTCTAAGAAATTATTTTCCAACAGTTTCATCTTCTTTCATATTTATCTATTCAAACTGTACTCTATAGGTTTGAAGCTTGGCATCCTTTACCTTCTCATTACCTTCATAACTGCTAATGAGTTTGTCCCACATTTCTTTGGCAGTTCCTAGGTGCATAACTTTTATGAATTCTGCTTCTGCAAGCTCACTCAAGATAGCATTCATAGCCTTAGAGTTGAAGCTAAATTCTAGCTTTTCATCCTTATTATCTAGTACAAATGGCTTTACATAACCAGTAACTAGCACATCCCAGGCATCTGCACCTAAATCCATTATGTAGGTTCTCACTCTAACTTTCCAGAAGGCAAATTTTGTTCCATTGAACAAAGGGGCCTTATTGGTTGAATTTCCTTCATGGTTTGACATGTTTAAGCTCTAGGATCTACCCTTAGATAAAAGGGGACGACTCTAATACTAATTGTTGGCTAACTGAGAGGNTCATTTGTTATCGTGATTAAACAATTATGCTTATTTTAAACTCTTTACAGAGCACTCAATGACAATCACAATAATGTAGGGAAGTAAGCAATAGAACATTCAACATTATTCACACATATGAGATACACAGAGACAGATATTTCCCGAGGAAACCCACAAAGGGTAAAAACCTCTTCTTCTTTATATGATAAGTAATATTTACATTCTTTACATTATCATACATATGAGCTCCAACTCATTGTGAGGCTACAACCTCTATTTTGCAAGCTGCTACTTGCTGAGAGCACCAACTCTCTGTTTTCTCTAGCACCTACTAGAAGGAAGCACCAAATTCATGGTTTCTCTAGCACCCACTAGAAGGAAGTAACAAATCCCTAAGTGTTCTAGGACCAACTAGAAGGAAGCACCAACTTCTAGTCACACATGCACCAACCTGTATAACAGAGAACAATAGTTCTCCCTTGCATTACACTGCCACCCTGGTTTCTCTGGATGCAACCAGATGGAAGATACAAATCCCTATGTTCAAGCACCCACTTGAACCTCTAAGGACAACAGTCCTACCTAGCACCTCCCTACCACCCTTGTATATAAATATTTTCTACTGAAACTTATTACAGTGATATAATGTTTATCAATGGCTTACTAGTCTCATCACTGTTCTGCTACACTGCTCTTCTTTCCTATATTAGTGTCTCTCTACCTGCATCTTCTTTTTCTTTCTATTATTCTACCTTTTATGCTCTGTGCACCACGTTCATTCAATGCACCATCCCTCTTCTGTGCATTTCATCTATTTCACACTCCTCCTTCTATACACCTGAATCACTATCAACAACAACACCATCTCTTCATTGTTCTGCATTCTTATAGTCTCTGTGCACCTTGTGCATCCCATATGCGCAATGCTTATGCATGCTCTTCATGTTGAGTGCTTTGCCTGATCATAATTGTAACTCTTCATATTCTCTGGCTGTTGAACCCATGTGTCCATCATCAGTAGGTGTTATGATGAGATTCCTTAGCCTGTCTAGCAGTCGAGACTCTTCATCTTCTCTGTCATAGTCGAGCTCATCCTCTCTGTTGAAGTTACATGATTCAACGCTCTTCCATCTATCAATCACCTCCTGAACAGTCTTCATTCCACTGGCATATGCCTTGAGACTCTTCATCTTCTCTGGTGATCACCCTGAAGTCTCTTCCAGTCCTCTTGCCGAAACAATCATTCGTTTCTAGCAGATACACTGTGAACTTCCAAAAATTGCATCAGCAACTGAATCACCACTAATCGATCAACTGTGAAGAGAAACAGTAGCCCTTTGATCATCTTCCTGAATAACCTGCACCATTGGATCATAATTGATGGGTCTCACCCTTATTTTTCCATTTCGCAATTCGGCCTTTCGACGTTTCGGCATTACGACATTCAACATTTCGACATCCCTGTGGTGAGGCATATCGAATTTCCAAGTCACGATCTATGAAATGGAGATTAGCTTCATGCTACCTCCTCCCTTGAGCCTTCGTCGATGTGACCATGGGTTATGACCAAGGGCCAATTTTAAACACGCATTTCGCATTTCGCGTTTCGGGGATTTTGTGATGAGTCGTCTCGACTCTCCATGTCCCAAACTCCGAAATGGAGCTTGCCTCTTTGAGATCTTCTGTATAGCTCTTCGACGATGTGACCACCGATGGTGACCATAGCCTTATTCGAAAATGCATTTCAGCATTTCATCATTTCGTCATTCATGTTGCAAAGTGTTTCGACACTCCAACTCCCGATATCTGAAACTTACACCAAAAGGTGTTTTTTGCATTTCGTCATTTCGACATTCCGACATTCCTTGTGATGAAGTGTTTTGACGCTCCATCTCCCGGTATCCAAAACCTACACTAAAAGGTGTTTTTCGCATTTTGGCATTTCAGCATTTCGGCATTCCATCATTCCTTGTGATGAAGTGTTTTGATGCTCCATCTCCTTGTATCCAAAACCTACACAAAAAGGTGTTTCGGCATTTCCCATTTCACAACTTTGGGACTCCTTTCATGAAGAGTCTCGACTCTTGACTCCTCCAACTTCCGATATCCGAAACTCCAGTTGATGTGCTTGTTTCAAGATTTTCAACGTTTCGCATTTCGGCACTTAGGGACTCCTGTGATGAAGAGTCTCGACTCTTGACTCCTCCAACTCCCGGTATCCGAAACTCTAGTTGATGTGCATGTTTCAGGATTTCAGGGTTTCACATTTCAACACTTTGGGACTCCTGTGATGAAGAGTCTTGACTCTTGACTCCTCCAACTCCCGGTATCTGAACCTCCGTTTGATGTGCTTGTTTCAGGATTTTACGCTTCCGATCTTGCCATGTGATCATTGTTGCGCTGCTGATCTTTCCACTTTCTCTTTTTCATCATCGTCGAGTTGAGCTTGCCATCAATGAAAAACAGATATTGTGCCTTCTATCTGCCTATTCTTGTAATCAAATGAACAAGCACACTCTTGCACTCTGCATGAACCTCTGCACTATCTCTTATGGTCTTCACGAGCTTGCTCTGCTACATCTCCCCAAAATACTTCTTTTACCCGCCTGACACATTATACCTGTCCATCATCCCTACTGTACTTTCCATCAATGACAAGCATACATTGTCTATAAAACATGTGAACAATTGGCACCAACTAAAAATATTTCATTCACTACATGAGTGAAAGCTTTTGTATATGCATTATAGGACTTGGTTTGATCTAGGTGGACAAGCGACACATCCACCTCAAGCAGAAGCGCCACCCCCTTCAAGGTACATATCAATTTTGATATTCCTATATTTGAAGGTCAAATAGATGCAAATGCCATAGATAAATGGTTGAACCTTCTATAAGGGTATTTCTCTGTCCACCAATTTTTCGATAGAGAAAATCTTATATTTTTGATCCTCAAGGCCGTCCCCCATGTGAAAGATTGGTGGGAGACTTTATGTGAGAAAATTGAATCAAAAGGATCCACATTATTTGCAGTTGCACCCACTTGGAATTCCTGCAGGGATGTTATTAAGAAACAATACTACCCTGTTGGAAGTTATGACGACTTGTATACAAGATGGACCACACTGCAACAAGAAAGTGACCAAATAGTTTGAGAGTTCACCAATTTATTCCATACCTTGCGGACCAAGATGGGTATTAAAGGTTCTTAATGAAATATGGTGCTCAAGTACCATGATGGTCTGCATAGACACATCTAGATAGAAATGGATTTTTTGGACATTATGTCCTTGGGCACATCCTATCAATATGTCATCAAAATCAAGCAGAACATTAAACAAAAGATGCGAAAGTTTGGGTCTGGGAACCCCTCACAGTAGAAGCATGGAAAGGGCATCCCCAAATTGACGAATAAAGGACAGAGAAAATATGGGAAACCTCATGACAACCAATCCAAGCCATAAGCAAATAAGGACAATGGGAAGATGAAGAAAGATACCAGGAAGTGGTGCGACTTCCATAAGAGTCCCTGGCATAACATTGATGATTGCCACTCAAAGAAGTCATTAATGGCTGAAGTAAAAGGCTCTAAATCATATGCGGGTTATGACTTTGAGTCAGAACCAGAGAAGGGGAGATGGATAATTGATGTGAAACCCAATGTCACCATTTCTACCACCAAGATCCATCTCAGTGAACCTAATGAGCCGGAGTAAGGGGAGTGCCTCTTTCATTCACAGATGTGAGTGAAAGACACTCCACTGCAGTTCATCGTTGATAGCGATAAACATAAGAACCTCATGTCATCAGATTTTGTTAAGTGGCTAGATCTGTCAACAACGCCGCACTTGAAACCCTACACCATCATATAGCTCCATCAAGGAAGTGATGTTCATGTAAGAAAATAGTTTCTCCTATTGTATGACATCAAGCCATTCAAATATGAGGTATTGTGTGTTGTTACTCTCCTTGAAGTTTTTTATTTTATTTTGGGAAAACCTTATTTATGGAAACATCATGGTGTATATGAGTCTAGGCCTTGCAAGGTTATTATTACTTTGAATAGGAAATTATATAGGATACCTGAGGTAGTCCCACCTAGTGTTATTTACTTGATCTCTACCAAGCAATGCATGAAGGTCATTTCTCAAACCAGAAAGTTTGCCTTCTTCGTGATTTGCTCTTAGAGTGAGAGAAAGGTTGTAGCCACATCCATGGCCTTCGTGACCAACCTCTCCATGCAGCATAAGTAAGTGGATAATATTGTGGAAGAATACAAAGACATATTCTTATCAACTACTAGAGTAGCTCTGCACTGTCAGGTTAATCATCCCATTGATCTGACCCTCGGTGCATCGCTCCCAAATGGGAAAATATATCATCACTCTCTACTGGAAAATGAGGAGATCAAGCATCATATCCAAGAACTTATATGAAAGGGGCACATCCGACCCAAGACATCCCATTGTGGAAGCCCAATCATGTTGGTGCAGAAGAAAGGTGGGACCTGACGACTCTGCATTGATTATCAGGCCCTAAACAAAATCACAGTCAGGAATCAATACCCAATTCCCCAAATCGACGATCTCCTTGATAAACTCAAGGGAGCCAAATACTTCAGTAAGATTGATCTAAAGTTTGGCTATCATCAGGTCCCAATAGAAAAAACATATGCATGGAAAACTTCCTTCAAGTCAAAAGAAGGTCTTTTGGAATGGCTGGTCAAAAAGAAGGTCTTTTGGTTTGACGAATTCCCCCAACAACTTTCATGAGGTTGATGGACGATATACTATGACATTTCAATAATTATTTTGTGGTGGTGTATCTAGATGACATCCTCATCTACAGTAGGACTTGGGAAAAACACTTGCAACATATTCAATGGGTTATACACACTCTGCGATAGCACAAACTATATGCCAACTTGGAAAAATTCTCCATCGGCATGGACAGGTTCTAGTACCTAGGCTACATTGTTGATGTGCATGGTGTGCATGTTGATCCAGCCTAGATCCAAGTCATCTGTGACTAGCCAACCCCAACCATGCTCAGTGAGATTCAAAGCTTCTTAGGCCTTTCCAATTTCTATCGCAAGTTCGTGTTGGGATTATCCCATCTTACATGGGCCCTCAGTCAAATAACCATAGGTGGTGGTAAGGAAAAATTTGTGTGGGGCCTGTCCCAACAAGAAGTGTTTGATGATCTGAAGAAGCGCTTGTGTTTAGCACCAGTGCTCTCATTACCTAATCTGCAAAAACCATTTGAGATAGAGACAAATGCTTCATACTATATTGTGGGCGCATTCCTCACTTAGCACAACCACCCCATGTTCTATCATAGTGAGACACTATCATATGTCTTCCGTAAGTACCCTACTTATGAAAAAGAAATGCACTCCATTGTGTAAGTTTTTCACCAATGGAGGCTTTACATTCCCAGGAAGGACACAAGCATCCACTGATCATATTACACAAGCATCTACCAATTTTGGCAATTTACTATTTTTAGCAATTTTTAACTTATGGGGACAGTTTGAGGGCCTAAATGATGTTTTTTCATGACCAGGCACCTCAATGATAATCAAAATCTTTAATTGATCCCCCAAAATGTATTTTATCATCAATACCTTTCCAACTAACTATCGTGCACCCTAAACATAGATTGTATGCAAAAGTTACGACCTCGGGAAGTTAATGTACTAACTTACCCCAACGGGGCCCACATGAATTTTGGTGCTTCATCTTTGAGGGTTGGATTTTTGGATGTATAGGGTTTTGAATTCACATTTATTGTAAAAATTCCTTTAGATCCTCATTGTACTCATCTTCTTTCGAATGAGCCTAGCCGTCACATCTCTTTTGAGAGATAAGCTGCCACCATTCTAGCAAGCTTATTTTCAATATGCATTTAAAATTTTTCAGCATATTTCTTATTTAATAGAAGTCAAGTTTCAATGTATCTCTATTATTTTTCACTGTTTCTCTATGTTAAAATTATAAATTTTTGGTTTCATTTCGTTCTTCTCATAAACCAGATCATGGTTATTGTTTTTTTTTTCACCATAGGAGATTTAGATGGGAAAACCAAGTGATAATTATCATAGAACACGAACTATCAAAAATTGATCTGTCAAATCGAAAATTCTATCGGGTTTAATTTACATAGGGAAATGTGTTCATTGAGTACTGAATTTTTTATGAATGTTTAGTTCCGAATTTATCATTTTATAGGTTATGTCTATGATTTTATGGAGTTAACTCTCGAGTATACCTTGCTTGTTGATGATAGATTGGTTTCATAATTGTGTTCACATGGATTCATGGGCCCATAACCCATAGGTATGTTGGCATAGGGGTAGACCTAGGGATCAATGCTTCAACAAGGCACCAACAAAACCCTAACTACCGACCCTTTCGGAAACAACTATGAAGCAGGTGAAGTCTCACCCGAGGTAGAAGAAGGGGGTGTTACAGGACTCAGGTGTATGTAACCAAGTTGGGACATAGATCTGTGATAATAACACTTCGTAGAGTATTATAGAAACACTTATAATTTTATATGAATTAGTTCATTAGCTTTATTAACATCGCAAAACAAACCCTAAGATAGTTCGATGCAGTAACAATAAAGATTAAGTACTTCAATCATTCAACACATAGCACTGCGTTAGATCTAACATTCATTCATTATTAACACAAATAAGCACTAAAAATTAACAGATCTATCTAATATACATAATAAGCAAATCACTGAGCAGATTCATAACATAACCAACAAAGCACAAAGTAAACCACAGACACAAGATATACGTGGTTCACCAATGTGGGGATACGTCCACCAACTGCTTTGTGTTCTTTATTATTCTTAAATCTCTTACATTCATCGAATCCTATGCACTAAGCCACAAAGCCAAGATTCTCACTAGACAGGATATGTGTGCATTGCGCACCATATCCTCCTTCCCAAAACTAGGTCAAGGCACAAAGCCAACTTCTCTATTGAGCATAGAGCCCTACATACGCATTTTGTTGCACAAAGAAACTCAAAACTACTTGCACTTAGCCTCTTTTATCATTATTCTCTTCTCCCCTTTCTACATTACATTCTTACTTATTTATACTTTTACAATAAGGCCTAGTCATGGGTAAACCCATGGGCCGACATCCCATAACCCATTACAAAACCCTAAGGAACCCCTTGTTGGGTCCACATAGCCCGCAAAATAAGTGAGATTTGTGATCTCAACTCCGCTTAGGCACTCCATCTTCAACCAGCCTTTCAAAGTCCAAAATTTGTTCAAACCTGACCAAGGTTTCCTCAAAACTTGGTCGAGGGCCAACATGCCCCCAACACTCACCTCTGGCTCGTCCCGAGTCATTCAGGTCTGGTCAATGCCTCTTTGAAGGTCTCAAGCTTCACTTGAGCTTCCTTGACTTGTTTCTTCGCCTGAGCCTCCTGGTCAGTGAGCTCTTGGATCATTTTCTTTGTAACAAGCCCTTTCAGGCGATGTTCTATTGTAGCAACCACTTGGTCTAATTGCGAGCCTTTTCCTCCAATTTCTTCAAACACCTTGTAGGCTTCATCCTGCACAGGTTGTAGTTTCTGTGCGACTTCCATTACCCTTCCCTGGATGGAAGTAATTTGTTGTTGTAACAAACACTATTCCTAGGGCCTCTTCATTCTTTCAACTGTGATGAGAAGCTTCATCTATGCCTACACGGAAAAGGCATGTTGTTGCGCCTCTTATAACTGTGCTTCCAATTTCCTAAGCTCTGGATCTTTTGCGAGGTGTTCATAAGTCTACGCACTTCTATCACTCATTTGTTTTCATTCTAAGGTGAGGGATCTTATCCTTACTACTGCGCTCTTAGTGGCTTCCTCCCTCTGGTCATGCACCTCCTATGGGGTGCTCGGTACTACTTGTATCTCTGACTCTATTATTCTTTCTTGAAGCTGTTGTATTATCTCAGCGAGCTTCGCCACTTGAACTGCGACCAACTCTGGTTCCTCTTGTGCCAAGCCTAGCACAGAGTGACATGAATTATTCACCGCTTCTTTGACCCTGGCTCATTTTTTGAGCAGCTACTCATTTTCTCTCTGTAGCTTCACTTTTTCCTCCTAGAGCATTGCTCGAAAATCTTCTTTCTCATTTTCATAGGCGGTTACACAGTACCTTACTACTTGTAATTTTTCTCAGACTTCTTCTTTATCTTGTTTCAAGGATTCTGTAGCCTTCTCCTTCTCTTCTTGTACTTTCTGAATTCGAGCCTCTGTCGCAACTACAAGTATTCTTAATTGGGTGGGTTCATCCCCCAATTCTGCAATATGGGACGAGGAAGGTGCAGTGGGTACTGCACAGATCAATTTAATAGCTTGTTGTATTTCCTTTACTTCCTTATCGACCCTTTCATACAACTGCTCCTGCTTCACTCCATATCTCTGCAAGATATCTTCGAAAGCATCCTCCATAGCTCCATAGACCAATCTGATGTTGTCCTTTGTGAGCGTGGCCTCTGAGTAGGGATTTCTAGCACACGTCTTCTTTATTGCCTAAGGTTTCTGCGGAGAAACCTTCCTCTTCTGTGGTGTTACTATTTCAACAGGGGCATATTTTAGCGATGTAGCTTCACCTTCTCCTTTATTTTCTCCTTCATCCCCTCCTCCTTGTCCAATTGCTTCATCTCCTCCTCCTAGCGAGTCGGATCCATTTTTTTTAGAGACATTGTCCTCCTCATTAGTCTCTATATTCTGGAATTCCTCCTTCTTATTCTTCTTCTTTGTCCCACTGGACTTTCTGACATGCTCAACCTGGGTGACTAGGGGGCTTCCTATGATGTCAGTGTCAGAGAGTTTTGTATCAACAACATGTACAAGGAACTCCTCCAGCCACTCCTTCTTGATATACTCCATGTATTCATCTGTCAACTTGTAATATGAATTTAACTCTTCCTTGCTCTCATCTTTGCATGCAGTGATATAGATAAAATGTCAATTTGTGCGAAACTTGGCTATTTGTCTATACTGGTGCAAGGTGTGTGGTGTCATGCATGAAAATTATTCAATGGCAACCTTCAGTTGCTGATAGTATGCATGGAACACATCATTTGAATTCCATTTCTTTGGAATTTCATTGGTGTACCATAGGGTAGAAAACCTAGTGGCCAACAAATTTGATGGTTCAATCTTCGAAAAGGTTGCTCCTTCAAGAATTTTCCAAGCGAAAAATGCAATCAACATGATAAACCAGCTAAAGTGGAACTCGTATCCCTGATCCCGAGCTTCGCGGCAGTCTTTCTTGATTTCATTGATGGGGTAACTCACCCAATTCATCTCCATTCCCTCCACACATTTTCAAGGAAGGTCCACCATGAACCCGGTGACCTGTGTGGGGAAGTTCATTCTTACGTGCTTGCTAATTATGAGTTGGAAATCGAGGCACACTGTGCCATCCTAGATAGAGGCTACCTTGTAGCCTCACTTTCCCTTTTTTACTTTTCTGTAAGCCTCCTTGATGCGTTGTGCTAGGGAGCGGTCTGAGGCCTTCCCTGGATAAAACTATTGAGGTTCAGGTCCCTTCATGCTTAATCATGTAATCAAGTGGCTCAACGTCAGATCCATAGTAATTTGTTGGTCAAGCCACATGTATCCACCATGGTAGCAGGAAAAGAGGAGTTTAACGCAAGCGTTAGCCTTCTGGTGATAGCCAAAATGGGGAATATTCATCATATTTAGCACAGTGGACTATGCGAGCTCCTTAATCCATGGTTGGGAGAGCAGGCAAGGCTTCTTCTTATTTGTCTTTGTCAAGTATTGGTGGGGTGCGATCATAACATAGTTCTTTCTGTCGTCGATATTAAACTCATTGTTCTTCAGTAGTGGGATCTATCCTAACTAACTCCCAAATACACGTATTCCTTTTGGGATGTATGCAATGATCAGGGTGTACTGAAAGTTGGGTGGGATGTTATCACAGTTAATTGCGCCAGCCAAAGGTGGGATATATTCTGGTAAGATCAAATGGATCTACTTTGCGTTAGTCAAATCATCGCGATGCTTACTTTGTTGTTGAGTTGCGGGGCTAACACGACCAGAACGACATCCAGTCAAAGGGGAAGCCTGTAGTCCCCTGGTCGACGATGCCTGTACTCCTTCAGACATAGCTCTATTATCCATGAACTTCTTAAGAACCTCCTTGACAAACTTCTCTAACTCAATGGTTTCACCCAACATTCTTACTGTTAAACAAGAAGGTCAGGGTAGGAGAATGGATAAGTAGACAAATAGAAAATGACGTCTAGTTTCTGATAACACAGCTTCAACAACCAATCAATTATCCATTGTCTCAGTTAATAATGGGTGGTAAAAAGTGGTCCCGAAGTAGAGTTTGACGGGTTAAATAAGTGGTGCCTCGTAACAAAATCTTCCAACGGGCAGGAATGCTTCCATCAATGTGTATCTGTCTATTATGGCACGGTCTCAACGTCCCAAAAATTGGTCCATCCACCCATAAATGTGTTTTCTAGTTGTTCTGGAGCATCATTTTAATGGGGGGTGCGCCTCCAACGGTCATATAGCTTTGCCAAGGCGAAGTCCCATTCTGCACGGTCCTGCTATTCTGGCAAGGTTCAAATCCTACGAACCTGCCTATTTTGAGGTTCCAGTCCGTGAAGTCTTCCATCTGTTCTCTGTAGCTTCTTGTAGATTTTCTAACTTGGCTTTCTTTTTACTAAGATTCCTTGCCTTTTTTCCTATGATCCGAGTCTCTCTAATAGTTTATGAATTCCTCTTTCCATTCTTATTCGTGTCATCTCCCAGCGTAGCGAATTCACACTGCAAATGTTCTCTCGAAGGGTTCGAAGTTAATATCCCTTCTCTTATTAATTCCAGGGTGGGTATTCTGCATTCTTGCATAGATAGGTCCTTCAAACGTTCTTGCATTCTTTCTACCTTGACAACTAATTCTCTTGCTTTCTATTGCTTCGAATTATCTTCTTGTTCTTCTATTAGTCGGTCTATTTTTCTAGATATGAAATCCCTTCTTTATTTTTATTTTCTGTAGCTTCTTACTCTGCTATCCTTCTGATCTGATCCTTCTTAATCCAAGTCTTTCCTAACAAAAGTGGGAAAGGGGTGTTGTTCTCAACAAACTTAATGACTTCAAATTCATCTTCAATCGATATTCCATGGATAATAATAGGTACATTAGTAACTCTTCCACATAGGGTTATCATCTTACCTTTAAACAAGCCTATCCTTCCCAATGAAGGTACCACAATAGGCTTTCCCAAAATTTCCTAAGTTCCTTTTGTCATAATATTCACTGGTGTTTCCTCATCCAAGACACAGTCTATGTCGAAGTCTTATATTCTTGTTCTTATGCACAGTTTTATTTTCAAGATCTCTGGTAAACTGACAACTTTATGATTATTCATTGTTTCTTTCAACTGTGATAACATAGTTTAAGATTTCTCCGATTCTTTCTCTTTATGATTCTCTGACATGCTCTTAGTCTCTTGAATTTCTTCATAGTTTTCTTGTCTCATGTTCATCCTTTCAACTTTATCAATCATCGTTGGAAGATCTTCAACCTCATGACCAACAACTTTACAACAAAGACAAATATGACTTGTACTGGGACATTCCTTAGCAATATGTCCCGGTATTATATAGTTATAACATAGTTTCAATCCTCTTTTTCTTTTATATGTTCCCCAACCTCTTTTTAACGTATCATAGTGGTGGACCTGCAATCTGCAAAAATTCTTTCTAGGTTCTTGCATCCACTTATTATTCCAAAAATTCTTTCTATGCATTGGAATAACATATCTTTCTTCATTTCTATTAGCTTTACTTAGATCAAATCTTTCTTCCAACTTCTCCCTAGCTTTCAGACTAGGACATAATCTATTAAACATACCTAAATTCATGCTTTCGAAACAAAAAATTTCACTTATCTTACTCTTATCAAAGAAAAGAGCTTTAAATATTTTAAGATCTTAGCTATTTTCTTCAGATCGGGTTTATTTCTTAGTATAGAGCTTCACAAGTCAAGTAGATTACTACACACTACAACAATAGATATATGCACATAGCTTCTCTTTTCTTTACTTGAATTCACAACAATCACAGTTTCAGGTCCCGACAACGGAACCATTTGTTCGCACAGGGGAAGACCCATGGTTCAACACTTCAACAACGCACCAACAAAACCCTAACTATCGGCCCTTTTGGCAACACCTGTGAAGCAGTCGAAGTCTCACCCGAGGTAGAAGTAGGGGGATTACAGGACTCAGGTGTCTGTAACCAAGCTGGGACACAGATATGTGATAATAACACTTCACAAAGTATTCTAGCAAAACTTAGAAGGTGATATGCATTAGTTCATTATCTTCATTAACATTGCAGAACAAACCCTAAGATAGTTCGGTGTAGTAACAATAGAGATTAAGTACTTCGATCGTTTAACACATAGCACTGAGTTATATCTAACATTCATTCATTCTTAACACAACTAAGCACTAAGCATCAACAAATCTATCTAATATATATAATAAGAAAAGCCTTGAGTAGATTGATAACATAACCAACAAAGCACAAAGCAAACCACAGACACAAGATATACGTGGTTCACCCCAGTGTGGGGCTACATCCACCAACTATTTTTTCTTCTTTAATATTCTTCAATCTCTTACATTCATCTACTCTTGAGCACTAAGCCACAGAGTCAAGCTTCTAACCAGATAGGAGATCTGTGCATTGTGCACCAGATCCTCCTTCCCAAAACTAGGTCAAGGCATAGAGCTAACTTCTCTATTGAGCACAGATCCTTACATATGCATTATGTTGCACAAAGAAACTCAGAACTACTTGCACTTAACCTCTTTTCTCACTATTCTCTTCTCCCCTTTCTACATTACATTCTTACTTATTTATACTTTTACAATAAGGCCTAATCATGGGTAAACCCATGGGATGACATCCCATAACCCATTACAAAAACCATTAGGAACCCCTTGATGGGTCCACATAGCCCACAAATAAGTGATATCCGCGATCTCAGCTCCGCCTAGGCACTCCATCTTCAACCAGCCTGTCAAAGTCCAAAAGTGGTCCAAACCTGACCAATGTTTCCTCAAAACTTGGTCGAGGGCCAACAAGGTACGATGATGAAATCGCATAGGTAAATTCAATATTCACCAAATATAGGCTTTGACTCCATCAAAAACATCAACATTTATGTGGCCATTGATGTGGAAACAAAATCTCATCCAGGACAACATTTTTAAAACATTTATATATGGACCTCTCAAAATGTTTTGTGTGTAGCAATGACATCTAATAGATAATTGAGTATTCATCATTCAATGCATGCTTTCACAACTTATAGATGGGATTGCGTTTCATGTGGAGCAAGGTTAGTAATCTCGATCAAGTAGAAAATTCTACCTCATCCATTTACTAGTAAAAGGAAATTTCAGTTCATGCTTTGAAGACATGTTATGGACCCTTGTTCCAAGTTTTTTCACTTTGTCAATCTAGTTACATGGGGATAAATAAGTTTTATGGGGTAAGTACGCAAAGTTGGTGGACCATTTATATGAAATCCAATATCTAAGAAACTTTCTCACATTATGAGAATCTAGAACAAAACCATGTTTGCAAAATCTTGGTTCTAGGAGGCTTGATCATGAATGCTCAGCTGACATATGGGCTAGGTGAAAGAAACACATGAACATTGTAAGTGAATAAGAAAATAAATTCTTTCATAACATGTGTACATTACTAGCATACAAAAATGTGCTAGTGTTAATAATTATTGTTCATAGATTACTCATAGATGTCTAGAAAATCCATCTATGTTTGGATGCACATGTGTAGACCACTGCAGTACTTCAAAACTAGGTGTCGCTCAGAGTCTTTGATACCCATATTTGAGCACAAGGTATGAAAGATGTTGGTGTACTCTGGCACTGTCTGATCTCTTTTTTGATGCAGAGTTGTCCATCTCATGTATTGGTCATCATAATTTCCGATAGGGTAGAACTCCTCCTTTAGGGCATCTACAAAGGTTTCCCAAGTGGTTTCTCTCCCAAATAGTGTAAATTCATCTATGGTGTACCTCTCCCAGTAACTATCCCACCAATATTTGACATGGGGAAGGGCTTTAAGGAGTGAAAAGGTGATATTTTCACTGTCATAATTTTTTTGCATAGAGTAATAACCTTCTAGTAGATTCAACCATTTTTCTAGAGCATATGCATGTATCTGGCCTTCAAATAAGGGGATATCAAAATTGAATTGTACCTTTAAGGGTGTTGCACTTGTGAAATGGGTTTTTTGTCAAAGATGCCTCAACTTCCACCATCAGTAGTCTTTGACGGGTCTGAGCAAAGTTGTCCATCATCTCGTTCCTTTTTCGCACGAGGGATTCCTTGATCAATGTCTTGAAAGGATCTCCTTCTTTTCCATCTCTCTTTTCTTCCACCATGGGAGTTTTCTTGGGCTAGCGATAGAATTTTTCCTCAAGTAAAACTAGATCGAGACCCAACTCTCTATACCCTGACCTCGTCGGGGACCTGCTTTGAGAAATGACAAGGAGAAACCTTCTTTGATACCACTGATCCGGATTATTTTGAGAACGACATGAAGGCATAAATATAACCGAGATATAACAATGAAATACACAAAAATACAGTGAAACCCAACTTATATTACTAAAGAAGATATAAAACTATTGTATAACACAAACTGGAAAAATGGGGTAGCTTATCTCTAAAAATAAAGAGATGTTGGCTACACTTCATTCATAGGAAGCTTTACATCACACTCCATTGCATGCTTAAAGGGCCTCCTTCACCTCAATTATATATGAGAGAGTGAGAGGAGAACAATTCCCATGATGAATGTGGGATAAATTGGAATAAGTTTATAAAATGTCATAGGCATGTAAAATACTAGGACTTCCCAAACAATCACCGATCCTAGTACTACTCTAGCCCAAATACGCTTAACTGCGGAGTTCTAATGGGATCTGGTGCATTAACGCTATGTTGTAGGCATGTACATAATACCATTACATGATGTCTGTAATTAACAAATGAAGATGAACTTACATTCCATTCTCCACCAAAAGGGTGAATGTCATGGTTTATCAAAACCACATGCTCAAAATGGTGATTCAGTGGAAAAGATGGATGGCCACCGATATCCATCTGGATTAGTGGGTGCTCAAAATGTTCTAAAGAAAAGAACTAGAAGAATAATGAAATGCCAATCTTAGTAGAAAATATTTATGAGGCATTGTAGCAAGGAGAAGAATACTTTTGTCTGCATAGGCTTGGTTGTAGCTCGTTGTTGAGCAATGTGAAGAGGCTTGATGCTATGATGGAGTGTTACATAAGAAAATAGAAAAATACCCAAATTATGGTTGAGTGTTGAATATGAACGAGGTGCAAACACAACAATGAATACACATGGACAAGAGTTCATGAAATTTTTGTACCCTGGGAGTCTGATGCAGGAGCATTGACCCCAGAAGCATTGACCTCCCAATATCATTATCGAAATTCAATCTTACAAATATTAAAACTAATGAAGGAGTATGTGATTTCCTCATCATTTATGTAAACACACATCTAGAAGGATAGAGTTTCTTATTTTTTGTCATGAATCTATTTCGAGCAAATAGTTAGTGATCTTAGTGATTAGTTATAGATTATGTGGATAAGATTGTGGATCTGAGATGATCCATGTGGTTGTACCTATCCTTTATATTTAATCATGTGGAAATAGAATAGAGGTAGCCATAAATTGTAATATCAGGCCAAGGATTAGAATAGAAGTGCAAAATTCCTACACAATTTGATTTTAATGAAATTTGTGTGTATCGTGTACTAAATCACTGTGTGTTTCCTAAAAGCTTGAAATATTGTTGAATGAATTTATGTATGATTGAGATGATTCTCACTTTGAATGAACAAAGGTTTCTATTATGTTGGACTTGATTCATTGGCACCAGATAAAAATATTTCATTCACTACAAGAGTGAATGCTTTTGTATATGCATTATAGGACTTGGTTTGATCCAAGTGGACAAGCGACACATCCACCTCAAGTAGAAGAACCACCCCCTTCAAGGTACATATCAATTTTGATATTCCTATATTTCAAGGTCAAATAGATGCAGATGCCATAGATAAATGGTTAAACCTTCTAGAATGGTATTTCTCTATCCACAAATTTTCCTATAGATAAAATATTATATTTTCAATCCTCAAGGTCATCCCCCATTTGAAAGATTGGTGGGAGACTTTATGTGAGAAAATTGAATCAAAAGGATCCACATTATTTGCAGTTGCACCCACTTGGAATTCATGTAGGGATGTTATTAAGGAACAATACTACCTTTTTGGAAGTTATGACGACTTGTATATAAGATAGACCACACTGCAGCAAGAAAGAGACTGAACAGTTCGAGAGTTCACCAATGCCTTCCATACCTTGCAGACCAATATGGCTATTAAATGTTCTCAACGACATCTGGTGCTCAAGTACCACAATGGTCTGCATAGACACATCTATATAGAAATGGATTTTTTGGACATCAGGTCCTTGGGCATGTTCTATCAATATGTCATCAAAATCGAGAAGAACATTAAACAAAAGATGCGAAAGTTTGGGTCTGGGAAACCCTCACAGTAGAAACAGGGCAAGGGCATCCCCAACCCAAAGGATAAAGGATAGATGAAATATGGGAAACCTCATGAAAACCAATCCAATCCATAAGCAAAGAAGGACAATGGGAAGACGAAGAAAGATACCGGGAAGTGGTGTGACTTCCATAAGAGCCCCTGGCATAACACTGATGATTTCCACTCAAAGAAGTCATTAATGGATGAAGTAAAAGCCTCTAAATCGTATGCAGGTTCTGACTCTGAGTCAGAACCAGAGAAGGGGAGATGGATCATTGACATGAAACCCAATGCCACCATTGCTACAACCAAGATCCATCCCAGTCAACCTGTTGAGGTAGAGGAAGGGGAGCACCTCTTTCATTCACAGATGTGAGTGAAAGGCACTCCACTGCACTTCATCGTTGATAGCGGTAGACATAAGAACCTCATCTCAACAGAGTTTTTCAAGTGGCTAGATATGTCGACAACGCTGCACCCACAACCCTACACCATCAGATGGCTCCATCAAGGAAGCAATCTTCATGTCAGAAAACAGTGTCTCCTGTTGTATGACATCAAGCCATTCAAAGATGAGGTATTGTGTGTTGTTACTCTCCTTGAATTTTTTGATGTTCTTTTGGGAAAAATTTATTTATGGAAACGCCATGTTGTATATGAGTCTAGGCCTTGCAGTGTTATTATTACTTTGAATAGGAAAATGCACAAGATACCCGAGGTAGTCCCACCTAGTGTTATTTCCTTGATCTCTATGAAGCAATGCAGGAAGGTCATTTATCAAACCAAAATTTTTGTCTTCTTCATGATTCTCTCTTAGAGTGAGAGAAAGGTTGCAGCCACATCCGTGGCCTTCATGACTGACCTCTCCATGTAGCAGAAGTAAGTGGATAAGGTCATGGAATAATACAAATACATCTTCTCATCACCTACTAGAGTAGCTCTTCACTGTCAGGTCAAGCATCCCATTGATCTGACCCTCGGTGCACCGCTCCCAAATGGGACAATCTATCGTCAATCTATATTGGAAAATGAGGAGATCAAGCATCAGATCCAAGAAATTCTCTACAAGGGGCACATCCGAACCAACTCATCCCATTGTGGAAGCCCAATCATGCTCGTGCAAAAGAAAGGTAGGACCTGACAAATCTGCATTGATTATGAGGCCCTAAACAAAATCACAGTCAGGAACCGGTACCTGATTCCCCGAATCAATGATATCCTTGATCAACTCAAGGGAACCAAATACTTTAGTAAGATTGATCTAAAGTATGTCTACCATCAGGTACCAATAGAACAGATAAAAGTATGGAAAACTTCCTTCAAGTCAAAAGAAGGTCTTTTGGAATGGCTGGTCATGCCCTTTGGTTTGATGAATTCCCCCAACAACTTTCATGAGGTTGATGGACGATATACTATGACCTTTCACTAATTATTTTGTGGTGGTGTATCTAGATGACATCCTCATATATAGTAGGACTTGGGAAGAACACTTGCAACATATTCAATGGGTTCTACACACTCTGCGACAACACAAGTTGTATGCCAACTTGGAAAAATTCTCCTTCGGCATGGATAGGTTCCAGTACCTAGGCTACATTGTTGATGTGCATGGTGTGCATGTTGATCCAGCCTAGACCCAAGTCATATGTGACTGGCCAAGGCCAACCATGTTCACTGAGCTTCAGAGATTCTTATGCCTTTCCAATTTCTATCGCAAGTTCATGTTGGGATTCTCCCATTTTACATGGGCCCTCAGTCAAATAACCATAGGTGGTGGTAAGGAAAAATTTGTGTGGGGCATGTCCCAACAGAAAGTGTTTGATGATCAAAATAAGTGCTTGTGTTCAACAGAAGTGATCTCATTACCTGATCTGAAAAAACCCTTCGAGATCGAGAAAAATGCTTCATACTATATTTTGGGCGCATTTCTCACTCAACACAACCACCCCATGGCCTATCATAGTGAGACACTATCATATGTCTTCTGTAAGTACCCTACTCATGAAAAAGAAATGCAATCCATTGTGTAAAACTGCCGCCAGTGGAGGCATTACATTCCCGGGAAGGACACATGCATCCATTGATCATATAATGGACACACAAGTCAAGGGAACTCGCTAGCATAGGATGAAACTTTATTAGTTTGTCAAAGCAGGGCAACTCCTGCAACAAGGCAAGTGACTCACCTGGGGCTAAATTCAATAGAAATTTCCTCATCTGATGGGGGAACTCAACACAATGGAGAACATTTATTACTAATGATGGAGTATTGTTCCAAGTGGATATCAGTGGCCACCCACCTTTTCCAACTGGCTCAAAATAGTTTTCTGACAATTTTGGCAATTTACTATTTTTAGCAATTTTTAACTTATGGGGCCCGTTTTAGGGCCTAAATGATGTTTTTTCACGACCAGAAACCTCAATAATAATCAAAATATTTTATTGAGTCCCCTAAATGCATATTTTCATCAATACCTTTCCAACTAGATATTGTGCACCCTAAACATAGATCTTATGCAAAAGTTACGACCTCAGGAAGTTAATGTACTAACTTACCCCAACGGGGACCACATGACTTTTGGCACTTCATCTCCGAGGGTTAGGTTTTTGGATGTATAGGGTTTTGGAATTCATATTTATTGTAAAACTTCCTTCATATCCTCATTGTACTCATCTTCTTTTGAATGAGCCTAGTCATCACATCTCTTCTCAAAGATAAACTGCCACCATTCTAGCAAGCTTGTTTTCAATATGCATTTTAAATTTTACAACATATTTCTTAATTAATAGAAGTCAAGTTTCAATGTATCTCTATTATTTTTCACTGTTTCTCTATGTTAAAATTATAAATTTGTGGTTTCATTTCATTCTTCTCATAAATCCGGATCATGGTTATTGTTTTTTTTTCACCATAGGAGATTTAGATGGGAAAACCAAGTGATAATTATCTTAGATCGCGGGCTATCAAAAATTGATCTGTCAAATTGAAAATTCTATCGGGTTTACTTTACATAGGAAAGTGTTTTTATTGAGTCTTGACTTGTTTTAGAATGTTTAGTTCTGACTTTATCATTTTATAGGTTATGTCTATGATTTTATAAAGTTAACTCTCGAGTATAGCTTGCTTGTTGATGATAGATTTGTTTCATAATTGTGTTCACATGGATTCATGGGCCCATAACCCATAGGTATGTTGGCATAGGGGGAGACCCAGGGTTCAATGCTTCAAAAATGCACCAATAAAACCCTAACTACCGACCCTTTCGGCAACACTTGCTAAGCAGGCAAAGTCTCACCCGAGGTAGAAGCAGGGGGGGTTACAGGAATCAGGTGTATGTAACCAAGCTGGGACAGAGATTTGTGATAATAACACTTTGCAGAGTATTCTAGCAACACTTATAATGTGATATGCATTAGTTCATTAGATTCATTAACATCGCATAAGAAACCCTAAGATAGTTTGGCGCAGTAACAATAGAGATTAAGTACTTTGATCATTTAACACATAACACTGAGTTAGATCTAACATTCATTCATTATTAACACAACTAAGCACTAAAAATTAACAAATATATCTAATATACATAATAAGAAAAGAACTAAGCACATTCATAACAAAACCAACAAAGAACAAAGCAAACCACAGACACAAGATATACGTTTTTCACCCTAGTATGGGGCTACGTCCACCAACTGCTTCGTCTTCTTTATTATTATTAAATCTCTTACATTCATCCACTCCTGTGCACTAAGCCATAAATCCAAGCTTCTCACCAGACAGGTTATGTGCACACTGTGCACTAGATCCTCCTTTAAGACTAGGTCAAGGCACAAAGCTAACTTCTTTATTGAGCACATAGCCTTACATATGCATTTTGTTGCACAAAGAAACTCAGAACTACTTGCACTTAGCTTCTTTTATCATTATTCTCTTCTCCCCTTTCTACATTACATTCTTGCTTATTTATACTTTTACAATAAGGCCTAATCATGGGTAAACCCATGGGACGACATCCCATAACCCATTACAAAACCCTAAGGAACCTCTTTTTGGGTTCACATAGCCCGCAAAATAAGTGAGATCCATGATCTCAGCTCTGCCTAGGTGCTCCATATTCAACCATCTTGTCGAATTCCAAAAGTGGTCCAAACCTGACCAATGTTTCCTCAAAACTTGGTCGAGGGCCAACATGCCTCCAACACTCACCTGTGACTCATCCTGAGTCATTCAGGTTTGGTCAATGCCTCTTCGAAGGCCTCGAACTTCCTTGAATTGCTGCTTCGCCTAAGCCTACTTCTCAATGGGCTCTTGGATCATTTTCTCTATAAAAATCCCTTCCAGGCTTTGTTATGCTATATCAACCACTTGGTCTAAATGCAAGCCTTGTACTTCAATTTCTTCAAACACCTTGCAGGCTTCATTCTGCACAGGTTGTATTTTCTGTGCGAATTCCATTTCCCAACCTGGATGGCAATAATTTTTTGTTGTACCGCGCATTGTTCCTGGGACCTCTTCATTCTTTCAAATACGGTGAGCATCTTCATCTATGCTTGCACGAAGAAGGCTTGTTGTTGCGCCTCTTGTAACTGTTCTTCCAACTTCCTTATCTATGGATCTTCTGCAAGGCATTAATAAGTCTACGCGCTTCTATCGCTTAGCTGTTTTCATTCTGAGGCAAGGGATCTGATCCTTACTACTGTGCTCTTAGCGGCTTCCTCCCTCTGGTCATGCACCTCCTGCAGGGTGCTCGGTACTACTTGGATCTCCAACTTCATTATCCTTGCTTGAAGCTGCTGGATGGTCTCAGCGAGCTTCGCCACTTGAACCTCGACCAACTCCGGTTCCTCTTGTGCTAAGCCTGGCATAGAGCGACATGATTTATTCACTGCTTCTTTGACCCTATCTCATTTTGCAAGAAGCTTCTCCTTTTCTCTCTGTAGCTTCTCTTTGTCCTCCTGGAACATTTCTCGAAACTCTTCTTTCTCATTTTCATAGGCAGTTTCACAGTACCGTGCAACTCGTAAGTTTCCTAATAATTCCTCTTTCTCTTGTTTCAAGGATTCCATAGCCTTCTCCTTCTCTTCTTGGATTTTCTAAATTCGAGCCTCTATCGCAACTGCAAGTCTTCTTAATTGGGCGGGTTCATCCCCCAATTCTGCAATCTGTGACGAGGAAGGCGCCGTGGGTACTGCACGGATCAATTGAATATCTTGTTGTATTTCCTTTAGTTCCTTCTCGACCCTTTCATACAGGTCCTCCTGCTTCTCTCCGTATATCTGCAAGATATCTTTGAAAGCATCCGCCATAGCTCCATGAAAAATATGATGTTCTCCTCTGTGAGCATGGCCTCTAACTGGGGCTTTCTAGTGCACTTCTTCTTTCTTTTCGACGGTTTCTATGGAGAAACCTTCCTCTTCTTCAGTGTTACTGTTTCAACAAGGGGATATTTTGGCAGTGTAGCTTCACCTTCTCCTTTCTTTTCTCCTTCATCCCCTCCTCCTTTTCCAATTGCTTCATCTCCTCCTCCTAGTGAGCCAGATCCATTTTCTTTAGAGATGTTGTCCTCCTCATCAGTCTCTATATTCTGGAATTCCTCCTTTTTCTTCTTCTTCTTTGTCCCACTGGAATTTCTGACATGCTCGACCTGGGTGACTAGGGGGCTTCCTATGATGTCAGTGTCAAAGAGTTTTGTATCAACATGTACAAGGAAATCCTCCGGCCACTCCTTCGTGATATACTCCATGTCTTCATCTATCAACTTGTAATATGACTTTAACTCTTCCTTTCTCTCATCTCTGCATGCAGTGATATAGATAAAATGTTGATTTGCGCGGAACTTTGCTATTGGTCTATACTGGTGCAAGGTGCACGGTGTCATACATGAAAATGATTCAATGGAAACCTTCAGATGTTGATAGTATGCATGGAACACAACGTTTGAATTCCATTGCTTCGACATGTCGTTTGTGTACCACAAGGTAGAAAACCTAGAAGCCAATGACTTTGATGGTTCAATCTTCGGAAAGGTGGATCGTTCACAAATTTTCCAAGTGGAAAATGCAATCAACATGATCAACCAGTTAAAGTGGAATTCATATCCTTGATCCTGAACTTCGTGATAATATTTCTTGAGTTCATTGACGAGGTAACTCTCCCAATTCATATGCATTCCCTCCACACATTTTCCTGCAAGGTCCACCAAGAACCCGATGATCTGTGTGGGGTGATTATTTCTTACGTGCTTGCTAGCTATGAGTTGGAAATCGAGGCACAATGCACCATCCTGGATAGAGGCTACCTTGTAGCCTCACTTTCCCTTTTCAACTTTTTTGTAAGCCTCCTTGATGCATTGTTCCAGGGAGTAGTCTCAGCCCTTCCCTAGATAAAACTGTTGAGGGTCAAGTCCCTTCATGCTTAACACTGTAATCAAGTGGATCAACGCGGGATCCACAGTAATCCATTGGTCAAGCCACAGGTATCCACCATGGTAGCACAACAAGAGGATTTTAATGCAAGCGTTCACCTTCTGGTGACAGCCAAAATGGGGAATCTTCATCATATTTAGCATAGTGGACTACACGAGCTCCTTAATCCATGATTGGGAGAGCAGGTGAGGCTTCTTCCTAGTTGTCTTTGTCAAGTATCGGTGGGGTGTGATCATAGCATAGTTCTTTCTATCACCGATATTAAAGTCATTGTTCTTCAGTAGTGGGATCTGTCCTAACTGACTCCCAACAACGTGTATTCCTTTCGAGATGTACATGGTGATTAGGGTGTACTCAAAGTCGTGTGGGATAGTGTCGCGGTTAACCGCACCAGCCAAATGTGGGATATAGTCTGGTAAGATCGATGGGATCTGCTTCGCATTAGCCAAATCATTGTGATGTTTACTTTGTTGCTCAGTCGTGGGGCTAACACAGCCAGAATGACGTCCAGTCAAAGGTGAATCCTGCAGTCCCCTAGTCGACGATGCCTATACTCCTTCAGACATAGCTCTATCAGCCATGAACTTCGTAAGAACCTCCTCGACAGATTTCTCTAACTCAGTGGTTTTTCCTGACATTCTCATTGTTAAACAAGAAGGTCGGGGTAGGAGAACGAATAAGTAGACAAATGGACAACGACATCTAACTTCTGATAACACAACTTCAACACACAATCAATTCTTTGTTGTCTTAGTTAATCACGGGTGGTAAAAAGTGGTCGCGATGCAGCATCCGACGGGTTAAATAAGTGGGGCCTCATAACGGATTCTTCCAATGGGTAGGAATGCTTCCATCAATGCGTATATTTCCATTATGGTGTGATCTCAACATCCCAAAAGTGGTCCATCCGCCCATAAATGTTTTTTCTAACCATTATGGAGCGTCGTTCTAACTAGTAGGGCACCTCCAATGGTCATATAGCTTTGCCAGGGAGATGTCCCATTCTGCATGGTCTTGTTGTTCTGGCGAGGTTCAAATCATGCAAACCTGCCTCCTTAGAGGTTCCAGTCTGTGAAGTCTTCCATATGTTCTTTGTAGCTTCCTGTAGCTTTTCTAACTTGGCTTTCTTTCTACTGAGCTTCCTTTCCTTTTTTCCTGTGATCTAAGGCTCTCTAATAGTTTATGAATTCCTCTTTCCATTCTTATTCTTATCCTCTCCTAGCATAGAGACTTTGCACTGCATATGTTCTCTCGAAGAGTTCGAAGTTAATATCCCTTCTCTTATTAATTCCAGGGTGGGTATTCTACTTTCTCGCATAGATAGGTCCTTCAAACCTTCTTGCCTTCTTTCGACCTCGACAACTAATTCTCTTGCTTCGACTTATCTTCTCATTCTTGTATTAGTCGATCTATTTTTCTAGCTATGGAATCTCTTAGTTATTTCTTTTTCTTTTATGTAGCTTCTTCCTCTGGTATCCTTCTGATATAATCCTTCTCAATCCAAGTCTTTCCTAAAAAAAGTGGGAAAGGGGCGTTGTTCTCAACAAACTTAATGACTTCAAATTCATCTTCAGTCGATGTTCCATGGATAATAATAGGTACATTAGTAACTCTTCCACATAGGGTTATCATCTTACCTTTAAACAAGCCTATCCTTCCCAATTAAGGTACCACAGTAGGCTTTATAAAAATTTCCTAAGTTCCTTCTGTCATAATATTCATTGGTGTTTCCTCCTCCAAGACACAGTCTATGTCGAAGTCTTATATTCTTGTTCTTATGCGCTATTTTATTTTCAAGATCTCTGGTAAACTGGCATATTTATGATTATTCATTGTTTCTTTCAACTGTGATAACATAGTCTGAGATTATTTTGATTCTTTCTCTTTATGATTCTCCGACATGCTCTCAGTCTCTTGAATTTCTTCATAGTTTTCTTGTCTCATGTTCATCCTTTCAACTTTAGCAATCATCGTTGGAAATTCTTCAACCTCATGACCAACAACTTTACAACAAAGACAAATAGGACCTGTACCAGGACATTCCTTAGCAAGATGTCCCGGTATTCTACAGTTATAACATAGTTTCAATCCTCTTTTTCTTTTATATGTTCCCTGACCTCTTTTGTACAGATCACAATGATGGACCTGTAATCTGCAAAAATTCTTTCTAGGTTCCTGCATCCACTTATTAGTCCAAAAATTCTTTCTATGCATAGGAATAACATATTTTTCTTCGTTTCTATGAGCTTTACTTAGATCAACTCTTTCTTCCAACTACTCCCTATCTTTCAGACTATGACATAATCTCATAAACAAACCTAAATTCATGCTTTCGAAACAAAAAATTTCACTTATCTTACTCTTATCAAAGCACAAAGCTTTACCTCTTTTAAGATCTTATCTCTTTTCTTCAAATTGGGTTTATTTCTTAGCATAGAGCTTCGCAACTCAAGTAGAGTACTGCACACTAAAACAATAGATCTACGCACAAAGATTCTCTTTTCTTTACTTCAGTTCCCAAAAATTAAAGTTCCAGGTTCCGAAAACAGAACCATTTGTTGGCACAAGGGCAGACCCAGATTTCAACACATCAACAATGCACCCACAAAACCCTAACTATCGACCCTTTTGGAAACACCTGTGAAGCAAGTGAAGTCTCACCCGAGGTAGAAGCAGGGGGGTTACAGGACTCAGGTGTCTGTAACCAAGATGGGACACATATCTATGATAATAACACTTCGTAGAGTATTCTAGCAACACTTATAACGTGATATGCATTAGTTCATTAGCTTCATTAACATTGCAGAACAAACCCTAAGATAGTTTAGCGCAGTAACAATAGATATTAAGTACTTTGATCATTTAGCACATAGCACTAAGTTATATCTAAAATTCATTCATTCTTAACACAACTAAGCACTAAGCATCAATAGATCTATCTAATATACATAATAAGAAAATCACTGAGCAGATTCATAACATAACCAACAAAGCACAAAGAAAACCACATACACAAGATATATGTGGTTCACCCCAGTGTAGGGATATTTCCACCAACTATTTTTTCTTCTTTATTATTCTTCAATCTCTTACATTCATATGCTCTTGGGCACTAAGCCACAGAGCCAAGATTCGCACCAGATAGGATATTTGCGCACTGTGCACTAAATCCTCCTTCCCAAAACTAGGTCAGAGAATAGAGCCAAATTATCTGTTGAGCATAGATCCTTACATATGCATTATGTTGCACACAGAAACTCACAACTACTTGCATTTATCCTCTTTTCTCACTATTCTCTCCTCCCCTTTCTACATTACATTCTTACTTATTTATACTTTTACAATAAGGCCTAATCATGGGTAAACCCATGGGCCAACATCCCATAACCCATTACAAAAACCCTAAGGAACCCCTTGATGGGTTCACATAGCCCACAAAATAAGTGAGATTCGTGATCTCAGCTCCACTTGGGCGCTCCATCTTCAACCAGCCCGTCAAAGTCCGAAAGTGGTCCAAACCTGACCAAGCTTTCCTCAAAACTTGGTCGAGGGCCAACAAGGTATGATGATGAAATCCCACAGGTAAATTCAATCTTCACCAAATATAGGCTTTGACTCCATAAAAAACATCAACATCTATGTGGCCATTGGTGTGGAAACAAAATCTCATCCACGACAACATTTGTAAAATGTGTATATATGGACCTCTCAAAATGTTTTGTGTGTAGCAATGACATCTAATAGATAATTGAGTATTCTTCATTCAATGCATGCTTGCACAACTTATATATGGGATTGGGTTTCAGGTGGATCAAGGTTAGTAATCTTGATCAAGTAGAAAATTCTACCTCATCCATTTACTGGTAAAAGGAAATTTTAGTTCATGCTTTGAAGACATGTTATGGACCCTTGTTCCAAGTTTTTTCACTTTGTCAATCTAGTTACATGGGGCCAAATAACTTTTACAAGGTAAGTACACAAAGTTGGTGGACCATTTAGATGAAATCCAATATCTAAGAAACTTTCTCACATTATGAGAATCTAGAACAAAACCATGTTTGCAAAATCTTGGTTCCAGGAGGCTTGATCATGAATGCTCAGCTGACATATGGTCTAGGTGAAAGGAACACATGCACATTGTAAGTGAATAAGAAAATAAATTATTTCATAACATGTGTACATTACTACCATACAAAAATGTGCTAGTGTTAATAATTATTGTTCATAGATTACTCAAGGTATTGTTCATAAATTACTCCATAGTTATTTTTAAGAATTTTAATTATAAATGGATATGTAAACTATTAAAAATACCAATATGGGGGGATTTTTACTCTACAGATGGGATATGAGCATGATTTTTATGGTTTGTCTCCCTATTATAACATCATTTGCCACCATCATGTCCAAAATGATTAAATGGCCATCATACTAATCATCTGTAGTGATTTATCATCGTAAAGCATGCTCAAAGGGCACTTTTGCAATCCCTACTCTCTTTTCCCTAACAAAAGGAGCATGTACACACCCTTCCACTTCACAAAAGGCATGTATATCTTAACAAGTGGATAAAAAATAATAAATACTTGAATTCCACACACTCCTGAGCAAGGTTTACATAACCCATACACATGTACCTTCCTAAAAACCATTACCAACTACCTCAACCTACTCATAAGGGTATAAAAAGAGATCTAATGTTGGAGGAGAGGCTAACAAACATAACCGAAAGAGCTACCATGTTGGAACCCTCTCACCGGAGTAGTCAAAGGTGATTGTTATTAATAGTTTTTATGACCTTCTCCCCTATAAAACCCTTGTTTTCTAAGTCATATCTTCTTCCCCTAGATTTGAGGCCTAACAATCCCTAGTTTTCTTCAATATATCACTTACATATGATTTGAAGTCTATTAGATGTATTAATTGGCCTAGGATCAAAGGAACCCAAATAATAGGTATGAAGGTGTATAATTGTATTATGTTGATTTCATTAATAAAAAGGAAGATCCCTCTTCTTTCCCTCCCCCAAAGACAATTGTTCTTCTTTAGTAGTTGATTTCAATTCCTATTTGGATGTCTGAATTGACTTCCATGATTAGTTAGTTAGAGTTAGTTATCTTGAATCTTGCATTTGTATAACCAATCATGTTGAGAAAGGTCGTTGTCTCTTTGTGTATATTTTAGGGCTTGGATTGGATTGAGGAAAAGCATAGTGAGATCATTATACAAGATTCATCTCAAAGAAATCATCGAGACATGAAATGTTATTTCTCTAACTGAAAGCTAGTTACAACAAGTAGTTGGAGTCTATCTTTAAGGAAAAATGTTTGCTACTGTTCGAACCACTTTGTGATAGTTTAACCTTATCTATTAGGATAATTTTTTCCACAACAGAACTGGTGACTCCACTAGGGAGACCACTTTGAGTTATATTTATTAGGGTTTCTTTATTACTTTATATATTCTTTTATGATTCTTTGGTAATCCTTGTTGTTTGTACCTTGTTTACCTTCCTGTACACTACTTTTCACATATTTTTCCAGGGTTTTTATGAATTCCTAATACAGAGTTGATGTGCACCTTTAATTCACATATAGAGTGTTCACATGCTTATATTCATTGTAAGTGTGTGTGTACATTATTGTTTCCTTCATAGAATATGCATGCACCTCCTATAACACTGAATTTCATTATTTCTGCTTGTTTTTCCCTCCTTTTTTAGTGGTTTATGTTGTTATGAAGGGTTAGGATCTGCATTGAGTAGGCTATTTTCTTGTTTTGTGCTTTGTTAAGTACATTTAGGGTTCATTTATAAGAAAAAGAGAAAAAAAATATTTTTGTTTTCCTCTTTTTTCTTCCTTTTCATTTCTAGTAGTGCCTTTGAATTTATTTTTTCTTAGAGTTGTTTAATTGGTAGGATTACAACTATGCAATTTTGAAAGAGAATATAAGAATAGGTATTCTTTACATTGCATAGTGATTTTTATCTTTGAAAGAATTGATCATGTTTAAATCTTGATGGAAACCTATTTCATTGAATAATAAGTGTAAAGTGTTTGCCAATGTTCCTATGTTTTCAGTTTTGAGTGTCTCAAAACATCATCTATTGAACTTTGATTGTCTGGAGTAATCAATATCCCTTAAAACTAATGGTTAATATTAAAATCAACTAGACTTTGTCTTTCTAGAAAAACTAGAAATAGTGTAGTTGTTAGAGCCTTCGTGTAGGATTGCAGAGTAAACTCTCCAAGGCTGCAAAACAAACTAGGAAATGAATAAAGAGAGTAAAATACATCATTATTGAGTGATAGTTGTTGGGAAAGCACCTCTAACATAGGTTTCAAGCACTAGGTCAAGCTTGTTAAAGAATTTATATTATCCCGTGACACCTGGATTAATGGGTTATGCATGTACAATAGTTTTAGTTGAAGCAAAAAGTCCTTAGGGTGACACCACTTATTTTGGAGCTTCAGTTCTAGGACTGAATACTACATTCATTTCCCATATGTAGAAGGTTGATTGGTGATTATTCCCCCCATTTATTAATCGTGAAGTGTTATCCTTAGTTTCTTTTCCTAGGGTACCTTGCTTGGGTGATTGCAAGTGGGAAGTTCTTTTGGTACCTAAGATAGATGCATAATCTCCATTTAATTTACCCTAAAGGGTGTTCATCTTCACAAGGGTGCTTTCAACTTGGGTTATTTTGTGTGAAGGTTACCATCACTGTCTCCCTTGTTCTCATTATCTAGTCTTGGGCCCTAATCATCCCAAGATAGCTTCTAAAAGGATTTTTTATTGGTTGTTCACTGATTTGGATCCAAGTCCTAACCACACTAGGATGATATTTGGAAGAGTAGTTTTGTTTGTTGATCCATCTCAGGAACTTTTTATTTGGGTGCTTATTAATTTATTGTTAGATGGCCTTAGGTTTTTATTTTATTGCCACTTTCATACTTTTTATTCAAAGTGGTTGACTGAACACTCTGCTAGTCTATAATGACTAGAGGTCTATCTTCAAAAAGTGTGGAGCCGCCTCCTCAAAGGTGTATGATAGATAATATTGACTCTCCTCTATGTGATCCATTTAAAGAGACCCAAGAGACATTGAACAATCCTAGAAGGGAAAATTCGATCCAAAAACATTGTAGTGAGGAAGAGATATTGACTGGAGGGTACTTAAGGGATTTAGACAGACACATTCTTATACCTGGGAGGGTTCCATATCCTCCTCCATAGGACAATCATGGGCCCATCGATTTTTAATATTTTTTTCACCAATTGTCAAAGTCCATCTCTTTTGCACACTCACAATTTTGATAGTCAAAACCCTATTACTCACATGAATCCTTTATACCAGTGGTCTATAATGAATAATGTCATTAGTACTTCAAATATGGGGGAACCCATACCCCCACATTAGTTGTTTCAAGAGGAGGATTCAATCTTACCGTTTCAAGTACCCATAAGAAAAGTACATTCCCATCCAATTCTTGACCTTCAATTAGAGTTACTTCGCTCCCATGATAACTCCCAACAATGGAATTCAGACTCAACCATCTAATTTGTATGGTGATGGTGATTTCTCTTTTGGGGTGTTTTTCATTGGAATTTTGAATGTTGTATCCATTACATCACCGAGTTTCCCTAATTTTAACATTTCAATGAGGATCTCATATACCCACTTCCCTTCTTTTCCATTTGGAGAGGGACACATCCCTGCATCTACTCCATCTGTGGCAAGTGGAGTTTTTCTTAATTCTATTATGTTTATGTGAAGTTCACCTTTCCCAAGAATGGGAAACATGATGAGTAGACCATTTCCTCCATTTATTCAAGTCCCATCAAGCTTCCCCCAAAACCCTAGTTTTCAAAAAAACATGCCTTTGATTCCTGGAATTGGTTACATGTGAGGTAATTCTTTCATGAATACCAACCAAATGATGGGACAAACTCCTAGAATTTGGAACTCTTTGGATCAAATGAAATTGTCATTTCTAGAAATGTTGAATTTACTAGATTTAACAAAGCTTGCCAATGACCCAATTCTACATGATCCGAGTTGACCTCTAGTTCCCACCAAACTAACTTTAGACATCCCAAAGTTTGAAGTGAAATTTGGATAAGACCCTACGAATCACGTTATGGCATTCCATTATTTGTGTTCTTTGAACTCATTGATGGACAAATCCATTAGAGTTAGAATTTTCTACCATAACTTGATCGGAGTAGAGGTGAAATGGTACATTGATCTCCAACAAGCCTCATTTTGCAACTTTGATGCTTTGGTATTGGCATTGTTTAATCAATTCTAGTTTCCCATTCATTATGAGACAAGGAAGGATCCTTTAACTTATTTTCAGCAAGACACTTCCATGCATATCTCTGACCACATCCAAGAGTGGAAAATGATACATTGGAAGATTAAGGAACAAATCCTTAACAAGTTCTTGGTAGATTGGTTTCTAAAGTGTTCATTACCTTAAATCGCCAAGGATGTCACTCTATTAGGGGTGATGATTGAAGATCAAGATATATCTAGAGCTCAATGGTTGGATTTGCTTTCTTCTCAATACAGGGTTATTTATTATATCTTTCCCAATGCATTGAGGGAAGGAATAGATCCCACCAAGCCCAAGTCAGGACCACATTCTGATGGTGCGATCGATTCTTTAGACAATTCCATAGATAATCAATTCTTGAACCATATGAGACAAATTTATTTATAGTCTAGTTCACTTGTAGCTATGCAAGGTGCTCCTAGTACATCTAGTCCCATTCCATCCTCCAATTTACACATTGTTCAAGCATATAAACCTAAGGTAAACCAACAACTCGAAGGAAATATGAACAATAAAAACAAGAAAGGGACCGACATGAATAATGTGAAAAATAACAATGTTGGTAGGGTAAGAAGGCAAAGAAGAAGGTCAAATTTCCTTGCAATATTTGTAAGAAAGACTATCTTACTCACCAATTCCCTATGTTGGAGGATGTCCAATGATTGTTGGTGCAATGGGATGCTCACCAAAAACCCATCATCTTAATGAAATCTTTTCCTCCACAAGGATAGAAAATGGTTGTTCCAATTCCAAATAATCATGCACCTATGCAAGGGGGAAACCTATCAAATGTATTCATGTGTGAATGATCCATAAATGTCTAGACTATGGCTCATAATTACAATTCCCATAAGACTAGATTCAAAGGAAAATAATTTTACACATCCAAGATTTCATATCCTCTTCACATAGAGAAATTGACAGTTAATGTGATGCTACACCTTCCCAAAGGTGTGTTGAAAATGTTGATGCATAACCCTAATGCCTAGGTTGTTAAGAACTACAATATTGTTGAAGATCTATCCCAACCTCCATAAAATATTTCTTCCTTGGAGGTCCTCCAAAGCTACTCAATGTAGTGGAAATCATTTCTATCAACTATTAGTGCTTTTTATCCCATGGAATATCATCTTATAACTTTCAACCTAGACAATGTGAAGCCATGAATTCTCCATTATTCCACATTCTAGATCTAAGTTTCATCTCATGGAACAAACATATTTAGGACTGGTGGATGAAGGATTTTACACTTATGTGATGTCATTTTCATGTTGGATATCCTTTGACACTCTTGATATTGTTCATTCACCAAAAATGTTGAAATATTTTGACAATCACTCATTCAAAGCTCATGGTATCATCGCATCATTCTGATCTAGGATCTTTTCATCGTTGTGACTAATTAAAAAATTATATTAAATGAGCATAAAATGAAGTGCGTCATAAAGAAGGAAAATATCAGTAATGAAGAGATATATGCATCATATATGAACACAAAAACTTGATAACAGAGTTTGTCTCTGGTGGACTATGTCTTCGAGTCCTGCTCTCATATGGATAGGCATTTTTGTTAAATCAACAAAAGTATTTGGAAAAATACATAAGTATACCTCATTTTGGAGTCAAGTTGCAGAATATTTTTTCATATCATAAAACAAACATCACTATTGAATTCATGGCATCGAATTACCCAAAAACGACTGTCTCCATGCCTCAATCCGAGTCTAGCACTTTCAGGCCCAAGAGAAATTTTGTCTTGATTTTCATGCCTACAGTCTGAAATAATGAGTGTACTCATGCATAATTTTCCATTCACTGGTACATCTTGTTGTGCGCCTTGTCTCCTCCCCGTGCCTAGATAAAATCCATTTTTTAAAATAAAAAGTGTGGGCAAAGTTAGAAATGGGGTTGTTTGGCCTATCGGTTGGCGGATGTGTATTAAGGTGCTTGTATTGGAGAGAGGTCTCAGGGTCCCCTTTGGCTTGATTTTTTTGTAATGGTGGAACCTTCCTGCTAATTTTGGCAATGGAGATAACTATGGCAGTATATTGTTTGAACCGTGGAACCTTCCCGCTAACTCTCGCAATTGTCGATACCTTTGGTGGTGTATTGTTTCAACCAACCAGATATGACAACGGTTGCCTTTAAATTTGGTAGATTGGGGTTTGGCGCTATCCAACCCCGTCACTTTTTAAATATTCTATTGTTGGGAATCATTGTGCATTTTCCCACTGCCATGTGGCATCCCATGAATGGGCCACATGGCATCCATTCATTGGCCCACGTCACCTCTGTGCATAGTCACTGCCACATCATTTCTTCCTGTTTAGCGTTCCATGTCACCTATCAGGTGGTTGTATGGATGCCATGTGGTTGTACGAACTACCATGTGGCACTTTTCCATTAGTCCACGGATTGACCAGAAAAGGACAAAAACAAGTGGCACGTGATAGCCTCTGTTGCTTCCACATCATCATGTCGATGTCATCATGACACGTGTCACCCTTTGTGTGTTCCACGTACTTTGTACGGATGATTAAATCATCTATATTGATGTTAAAATCAGTAGTACGGATACTGACTCATCCCTGTTGATTGGGCTAGGTTGACCAAAACTTTGACCGTGGATATCTTTTGATCTGTAACTTCGTTTTATGAGCCGTTTACACCATTGGAAATATTGCGACGCACTCTTTGTGATGATGCCAATTTCACTGAGTTTTGAGGACTTTGAATTTTTTCCCTTTCTGTATCTGTTGCATCCATTCTAAGCTTCCTGAGGTGCTTTTGCGAATTCTGAGTTTTCTTAGACTTATCTGGATCATTTTTGGATCACACCTTCCCACTGAGAGATTTTTGGACCACCAAAATATTTCATCAATCAAAAGATAAGTGAGGGAAGAGTTCCCCCACCTTTTCCTTCTCAATCCACTTTTCTTTTCTTGGATGTGTGCCCTTTAATCCCACTCGAAGATAATCAACATCACCCCTGTGTGAAGTCCTTATCCTTCTGTCTAGGATGATATCTTCCTTCGACTCATCCTAGTACTCAAGAGAAAACTCAACAACTGAAGGCATTGAAACTTCCTCAACCTGATCCATGATCATGGGAGGCTAAAAAAGTTTCAAGTTTTCCACATTTACAACTAAGTAGATCTTCATATAAGATGGAATATCTAAATGAAAAGTATTGGTACCACTTTTCTCCAAAATAGTGAAGGGTCCATATCAGATAGGTTTGAGTTTCTTTCCTTCACCCTTCAATGACTCCTTGTCAATGTGAAGCCATACCTGGTCTCCAACTCGAAACCGATGATAAACCATGTGTTTGTCATGTCGAGCTTTATATTGTTCTTGACTCATCTCCAATTGTTCCCTGACTACTTGGTGTACGTGTTGTATCCTTTGAATGAACTTGTGGGCCCTGTCTTCATTTATTTCTTCATTGGAATCAACATCTTTCCCATACATCAAGTCCAAAGGGACCTTAGCAAAATACCCAAAACATGTCTCAAATGGAGAACACCGAGTGGAGGAATGTAAGGCTCAATTGTAATCGTGTTTTACATAGTGTATTTGTTCATCCCACAACTTGGGAAGCTCTTTGTAGTAGCCTTGAAGCAAATTACCACTATTCGGTTAACAACCTCTATTTGTCTGTCAGTCTATCGATGGAAAACAGTGCTCCTCTTCAACTTGTTGTACATCATTCTCCACAGGATTGTCCAAAAATCTCTAAGGAATCGATTATCTTGATCCGAGATAATGGATGTGGGTAACCCAAAGTGAACCCAAACATACTAAAATAAGAGCTCAACAATGATATTATTTTTACATGGCATCAAGATACACATCTTGCTGAACCTATCCACTACAACATACAAATAGTCATGACCCCTTTTTGATATTGGTAAACCCCTAAAAAATTCATTGAGATACTCTCCCATGGATGGGATGGAACAAGAAGTGGTGAGTATAGCCCCAATTTTCTATTAGTGGGCTTACAAGTAGAACACATCACACACCCCTTTACATATTTAGTTACAATTGCTTTCATCTGATGCTAGTAACAAAACCTTTGTAGATGAGCCATATTTTTTCCTACCCCAAAATTCCTAGACACAAGAGAAGTGTGAGCTTTGTGTATTACATGGACTCGTTCACTTGTAGGAATACATAGCTTTCCAAGATGGTAGAGTAGTTTTCCCTACAGAAAATAGTTCTCTACATGTGCACCATGGGTTATCTTCTCAAATACCTCTTTAAAATATTCATCAAAAGTATATTGTTCCACATATCTATCATGAGATAAAGAAGCATTCTTCAAAATAATAGAATCAACAATAGGAGGTATAGAAAGCATATCAACTACCTTGTTACTTGTACCCTTTTTGTATTTGATTACCAAATGAAACAGTTGAAGAACACCCATCCACCTGTAATGCTGAGATTGTTGTAGATTGGTTTGTGCTTGGAGATACTGTAAGGGATAATGATCTGTATGTATGATTGTTTTCTTCCCTAACAAGTAGTGCTTCCATTTCTTTACACTTTGAACTAATGCATACAACTCTTTATCATATGTAGGACAGTTAACAACAACTTGGTTAAAAGTTTCAAAGTGGTAAAAGATACGCTTACGATATTGCATCAATACTACACCCATGGCGTATCTCTTGGAATTTGTCTCGATCTCGAAAGGCTGTTGAATATTTGACAATGGTAATACTGGTGCAATACTTATCTTTTCCTTTAAGATGTCGAAGGCCTTTTGTTGCTTTCCTCCCCACTGAAAAGTGTTCTTCACACTGGTGAAGGCATGAAAATGAACTGCAATTAAAAAGAAGTTTGAAATGAATCTCCTCCAGTACTGGACTGCACCTAAGAAGCTTCGTACTTCGGTTACATTTTTGGGCTCAGGCCAATTTACAATTACATCAATTCTGGAAGGATCAATTTTCAATTGTCCTCCTCCTACAATATGATCTAAGTACATTGGTGCAGTATTTCCAAATTCACATTTGGACAAATTTACATACAACTTTTCCCTTTGCAAAGTATCCAATACTTGCTTTACATTCCTTACATGTTCATCCCAAGTCCCACTAAATATAAGAATGTCTTCTAGATATACAATTACAAAATCATCTAGAAATGGCCTGAATACATCATTCATCACACCCATGAAGGTTGTTGGAGCATTACAAATCCCAAACGACATAACTAAACATTCAAATAATAACTTTTTTTTTTTAAAGGAATTTTTTCATGCATCTTGTTTTGCAACCCTGATCTTATGGTATCCACTGCGCAAATCCAACTTAGTGAAATAAACAACATTGTTTAATTGATCAAGTAAATCATTTATACAAGGAAGAGGGTATTGATTTTTCACCATGATTTTGTTTAAGGCTTGATAATCGACACACATTCACCATGTACCATCCTTCTTTGGAAACATCATGATTGGATAACCACAAGGAGATGAAATGGGCATGATGACCCCTTGATCCAATAAGTTGTGTACCTTCTTTTTTATCTCTATCATCTCTACAACTGACATAATGTACATGCCCACATTAGGAAGGGGAGAATCTTGTTGAAGATGTATTTCATGTTGGATTTCCCTCTTAGGAGATAATCCATCTGGTTCCTGAAAGATGTCATCATACTTAGAAACAATATCAATTAATTCTTTCTTATGAGAAGGATCACATCCTTGGAAGGAGTCAGATGTTTCGACATCCTTTTCCCTTACGACCATGAGTACATATCTCTTATTAGTGTTTATGAGTCTCTTCATTTGTCCTACACTAACAAGTGTTGTGTTTACCCTCATCATGTGGGCTCTAACAATATATTCCACTCCCCCTTTAGTAAGGTGATACTTGTTCTCATGATGAAATAAGACTTATTTTCTGTCATAAATATAAGGACTCTCTAGCACTATGCCACATATATCAAGTGATACAACATCCAAATCCACTTCATCAATCAAATTTTAAGCAATAGAAAATCTGACCCTACACTGCTTGGTGACATTAAGTTTTGATTTATCACATACCCAACCAAGAGGATAAGGCTTTGGATGAGGTTTAGTTTCAAGACCCATCTTTTTGACAAGTGCTTCATATATCAAGTTTACTTGGGAACCTAGATCAAATAATGTGTCTATCTTAGTGTCCTTAGATATAACTCTTATGTGAAATAATTAATTTCTCTTTCTTTCATCATCATGAGATTCATTATTGGAATTTGAACTAGCATTAAAGGAATATTTACCTTGTACTCCAACCACAGTGATCATTTCCTCATCTCCTGAATTGGAATCAAGATCTTGTTTCACTGTAGCAATGATCTTTGTCTTCCCCTTTCCATCGAATTGTTTCGATCTTTTCTCTAGATGTAGTTTCCAACAATGTTCATCGTCATGACCATTCTTCTTGCAATGAGTGCAAGATGGCTTTGCTTCTTCCCTCTTTACAGTGGTGGTCTTTTTTTCCTTCCTTTGAAACTTTCCTTTAAATTGCTTATGTGGGAATTTGGAAGGTTTCTTTGAGGGTTGTTCTTGAACATGCTTTCCCCTGTTCTCAAGGTGAGTGGTTTTCACACAAACTTTGTCAAGATTGGTGGGGTTAAACAATAGTAAAGTATGATGAATATAATTGTGAAGTGCACCAATATACTTCATTAAAGTTTAATAAGAATCTAAAGGAATGTTTAATGAAAGAGATTTCTTCCTAAATTCTTTCGTGGAACTTTGTGTAGTTTGACATTTACTTTGTCTTAAGGTTTTCCATTCCATCATTTCTTTATGCAAATAACCCAATATATAAAATTTCTTCCTTATTGTCGATTTAAATTCCGACCATGAGGAAAGAATATTACCACACTTACTTATGTTCTGAAGTTTGATCTCCCAACATACGAGAGCGGTGCCTTCCAATCGAAGAGAGGCCAATTGCACTTTAACTTCCTCTTCATCAATCTATTGAACACAACAATATACTTCAACCCATCGGATCCAATTATATAGATTTTTAGGATTAGCATCTCCATTAAACATAGGTAAAGAAAATTTTACATCAAGCTTTAATAATGGTTTATTAAAAGAATCTTTATGACTAGAATGATGAGAACGATGAGAATGATAAGAAGAAGAAGAGATAGAACTCGATGGTGAATATGGAGGCTCAGGAGGGTCTCCTCCAACCTCTTGATTCACTGAAGCATTATCATCTACTTTTGCTTCCTTTTTCTTCCCTTATTCATCCTCTTCTCGTAGTCTCCATACATTCGCTCAACCATTTCTGACATGCGATAGAAGACCATATGGAAGTTTTTCTCCTGTTCATCATGCTTGTCCTCTTCAACCATTTTCTTCCTTCGGAATGCATGACCAATTTCTAGGTTGAAAGTATTAAGTGTTCCTTCATCCTGTTTATGATTGTCCCTAGTAAGCATGCACACTCAACAATTCAAGTCAAAGATGACTGCTCTGATACCAAAATGATCCAAGATCTTTTCATTGATGTGACTTATTAAGGAATTGTATTAAATGAGCATAAAATGAAGTGCACCATAAAGAAGGAAAAACTCAATAATGAAGAGCCATATGCATAATATATGAACACAAAAACTTGACAACGGAGTTCATCCCTGGTGGACTACATCTCTGGGTCCTGCTCTCAAATGGGTAGGCCTTTTTATTAACTCAACAAAATAATTTGGCAAAATACATAAGTATACCTCATTCTGGAGTTAAGATGCAAAATCTTTGCTCAGATCAGAAAAGAAACAGAACCACTAAATTCGTGGCATCGAATTACCCAAAAATGATTGTCTCCATTCCTCGATTTGAGTCTGGCACTTTCAAGCCCAAGAGAAAATTTGTCTCGATTTTTGTGCCTGCAGTCTGCATTAATGATTGTACTCCTGCATCATTTTCCATGCCCAGGTATGGCCTATCACGTGCCTTGCCTCCTCCCTGTGCCTGGCAAAAATCCATTTTTTAAATAAAAAGTGTGGGCGGAGTTAGCAATGGGGTCATTTGGCCTATTGATTGGCAGATGTGTATTAAGGTGCTTGTATTGGGGAGAGGTCTTGGGGTCAAACCTGCGGGCCTCCCCCTTTGGCTTGTTTTTTTTATAATGGTGGAACCTTCCCGCTAACTTTGGCAAAGGTGATAACTATGGAAATGTATTGTTTGAACCATGGAACCTTCCCGCTAACTCTAACAATTGTCTATAACTTTGGTGGTGTATAGTGGTTGCATTTAAATTAGGCAGATTGGGGGTTGACACTAGCCAAATCTGCCATTTTTTAAATATTTGATTGTTGGGTGTCATTATGCATTTTACTGCTGCCACATGGCATGCCATGACTGAGCCACATGGCAACCATTCATTGTCCCATGTCACCTCTATGCACAGTCACTGCCATGTTACTTCTTCTTGGTCAACTTGCCACATCACCTGTCAGGTGGTTGTATAGATACCACATGGTTGTATGGACAACCATGTGGCACTTTTCAATTGATTGATCGAAAAAGGCCAAAACGAGTGACACATGGCATCCTTTGGTGCTTCCACGACATCATGATGACATCATCATGACATGTGTCTCCCTTTGCATGTGCCACGTACCCTGAACGGATGCTGAAATAATCTGTACTAATGTTGACATCAATAGTATAGATGTTGAAATCATCCGTATTGATGCTGACGTCAGCAGTATAGATGTTGACTCATCCTTATTGACTGGGCTAGGTTGACCAAAACTTTGACTGGGAATATCTTTTGATCCATAACTTTGTTTGATGAGTAATTTACATCATTGAAAAGCTTGTGACGTGCTCTTCACGATGATGTCAATTTCACTGAGTTTTGAGGATTTTGAATTTTTTCCCTTTCTCTATCCACTGAGGCCATTTTGAGCTTCGTGAGGTGCTTCTGCAAATTTTGAGTTATCCTTAAACTTATCTAGATCCTTTTTGGATCACATTCCCTATTCAACTAGGGGGAGAAACCATGATTGTAGAGGTAAAATTTGTTGATGTTTCTTTACATTACAATCTCCTCTTAAATTATAGTTAGACTTATTCTATAACAGTTATGGTCTCTCTGATATCCCAAGTTATTTGTTTCCCTCACCAGGGAAATATTTTAACAACAAACCAACTGTATTTATGTAGACTTGATCCAACTATTTCTTTGGGACCTAATGTTTTGTCAATGGATAATTTCATGAGGACTATCAAGAATGTGGGTTTTGGGATAAACCCTACACTGATGGAAAATTTTAACCTCCCTCCACACATATTGTATATAGAATCTTCTCTTGTCCATATGATCTCGTTAATCACTATTGTCTCCATGAATGTATAGGTTTCTTTCAAAACATTGTATTTTAAAGACCCATGGCTAGTACCATATCCTTTTGTTTTAGAAGAAGAATATGGATGTATAGGAATGTCTATGTCTTTTTTTTCCATAGAATTTTTTTATCAAGCTATGCAAATGACCTCTACAGATATTGATCAAATATCTTCATCAATGGAGGAGTATGACTAGTTCATTTCACCCATGTTGGTTATCGACCCTCCCAATTCACATGATTTATTGGATGTTGAATTTCCTTCAGATGAGACTATCCCTGAAGCATGACTATGATAGATAGACCATGGGAACACATTCTTCATTGATCATTGTTTCTTCATAAATCGTATTAGTTATAGGTTGGCATGCACATCCTAAAGACATCGTTTTCAAATATAGCCTTTGATTTTATTCCTAATACCTACGTTCAAGACAAATGTCTCATATATTTTGTGTATATTGATGATGATTGTCAATAAGATTAAATAGGTAACGATATTTAGTTTCAACTTGTTGAATCTCATTACAATCAATGTGTAATCCTTGAGAGTTTGTTGAAGGAAGCTCGGTTTTGGTTCCAAATCATTCTATGTTAGGAGCTTGGAAATTCAAACCTACATGGAATGGCCCTTCCATTACGAGCCATGTATTTCCAATAAGGACCTATGGGTTAGTTTATCATGGGGGGACTCCTTTGTAGGAGCCTTATCAAAGTCTCCACTTGAAGAGGTATTACACTCAGGCAACGATGCATGAGCAATGCCCTTGTAATTAGTGTACATAAGTAGGTTTTTAGTGATAAATAGACCATGGGAATACATTCTTAATTGATCATTGTTTCTTCTTGAATCAGATTAGTTATAGGTTGGCACGCACAACCTAAAGACATCCTTTTCAAATCCAGCCTTCGCTTTTCTTCCTAATACCTACGTTCAAGACAAATATCTTATATCTTTTGTGGATATTGACGATCCTCATCAATAAGATTTAATAGCTAGCGAGATTTAGTTTCAACTTGTTGAATCTCATTACGATCAATGAGTAAATCCTTCTCTAAGAAATTTCAATATGTTGCTAAATAAACGTAAAAGACTATATCATATTTGTGTATCCATTTTCAATTATTATTCACCATATCTAACCTTAAATAAATAAATAAATAAGTTAATATATAAATAACTAGTGAGAAGATTGAGCTATCTCACAGTTATGAGGACAGATATATGATTTGCATGTAACAATATAACAACCCGAAAGATTGTTTATTGGATGAAAACCAAAAATATTTTAAAATATGAAGCTTACAATAGAATTTGGCATCATGTGTTGTAGAGGTAAGGATTTTTTATTTAAATGGAAAATGATTTGTTGATGACATGAAATACATCATGATATATATTTTAAACTTCATCACTGATTTAATTTCATAGGTGATTACGAAAAAAATGTAGTATCACTTTCTGTATTAAAATGGAGTATGGTGTAGTTGTTAAAAATTTAGTTGAAAAAGATAATTTACTTAAAAAAACTACTTGCTCATTTCCAACTTATACAAGATGATTCTGCAACATTCACTATAAAAACAAGGCTGTGTCGTAGCCTAGTCCCTGTCAACGAGGTTAGAAAGAAAATTATGGAAAATGGGGTCGAATTGTAAATGGCGGAAGTGTTCGGTGAAAAATGCATATCACGTAAATGTTGTGTGCAACATGTATATCACGGAACATGGGGCAAAAGTAAATGATGCTTGGCATGTAGAGAACCATTTACTTTTTGAAGGTATATAACAAACATTTATTTTTTGAAAGTATATAACAAAGTAAAAATTTGTTGACAGTGGAAGAATAAATTTGGAAATTTAAATGCATTTTCCATATGGACTGGTGAAAGATAAAAATTTATGAAGACATAAAATTAGAAGGAGATAAGAAATATAAAAATTTAAATGCATTTGTGAACAAAGGGTATAAGTAAATGACGCTTGCAATGTAGAGAACCATTTATTTTGAAATATATAAAAAATTAAAACTCTGTTACATATAAAAAATTAAAACTCTGTTACATATAAAAAATTAAATGCATTTGTCATACAGACTATTGAAAGATAAAAATGTATGAAAACATAAATTTAAAAGGAGATAAGAAAACATTTTTATTTGAAATATGTCAAAAAATAAAAGTTCGTTGCATACTACTGGAATTTTGAAATATACAAAAAATTAAAGTTTGTTACATATAAATCGGAATTTGAATGCGTTTGTCATGTAGACTGGGATTGGGGATCCTACGTACCATTAGAGAAATATGTACAAGAAACATGATTGTAGAAATAAGATAGAGTGCAATACCTGGAAAAAAAAAATGGAAAGGTATAAGTGTTTGTCTACGCATCTGTATTTAAGAAAGTGGAATAACTGGGTTGATAAACAAAGCAAGATGCAATCAGTAGACTTACAGTGAGGGTACATATGAGCCCTTTGGCTATTTTCTTGCGACTCTCATTTCATTGATGTCGCCAATGACTGTGGTTTCAATGATGTCGTTGACGACTGTTGGAATCCTAGCAACTTCCTGTTGCATTTCGTCGGCAACCTGCTTTTACATTGTCTCTAGGGGTGGCAAGCATGGTTATTGCCAAAGGATCAACAATCAATGGCATAGGAATGAGAGCGTCTTCCAATTCCTTGACCCAGTCCTTCCGTCTGACATTCTCAGTCTCGATGCCTCCAATGGAATCATGAAGTGCTTTTCCACTCGCGATGTGAAGTTGACAGATTTGGGACGGCGACGTGTTTGCAAGGTCAACCTATGAATGAGTTTTCCTTACTTATTTTTAACATATTTTTTCTCAATTATCAATTTTTTGGAATGGGTATAAAAAACAGTGCTCTGGAACATGAAGGATTCATCTTCATCAAAATTTTCAGTAACGCATATGTCCATTGGACGACTATGGTGGATGGCGTCTCTAGGATGATAAAGGAAGCAGATCATGCTATCCAGATTAGTGTCAAGTTCCATGTTCTCACTCTAAATTTCTGGCTTTTCTACCTGCCCCACATTTTTTTTCTCTTCTTCTTAATGGAAGCTTGTGAGAACTATCAATTTTAGAGTGAGAAGGGTTGTTATATCCTCCTTCATTTGAAGAACTCTGAGTTTCTTTGTTGCTGTGGTGGACCGTTGGAGCGATGCTCTGGGATGTCGTACGTTTTGGAGTGTTATTTTCCAATTGAACACTCTTGTCACCAGGGCCTTTCCCCTTTTGCGTGTACAATTTAGTGCAACTTTGCACTGTGTCTATGTCGTCAACATCAGAGGAAGGACTGTTGCTGCCACTGTCTCTGTTTTTGGGTAGGTGTTTATTTATAAAACAATCGCTGAGGCCAATTGTTTGTAAATGTTGTCGAAAAATATTATAGGGGTTGAACCCTCTTATGATTTCAACATATCTCAGGTTGGAGATGCTAGAATGTGTTGTGAATTCGTCAATTTTGTTGATGTTTTTCAACATGAACTCCCCTACTTTCCAAGGAAGAGGAATGAATTGTTTTTTTTTCTTCGTTTGCAACAGATGGAACCAGTAGTTGTATTGTCGTTCTACTTCTGCAACAAACATTCTATCCATAATGCGACATAGAAGGAGAGAAGGTTGTTCCTTGCAGCCAAAAATTCTTATGACAGTGTAATTATCGAAATGTTCGAGTGTCCCATTATTGATCTAAAAATGAAGAAGACTTGAAAAACTTGAAAACTTATTGCAAGTTAAATGTTATGTGTTTAAATAAACAGGATCAATTTGCAACACATAAATTAAGGATTACTTATGCAAAATACACATAGACAACAGCATAAACATTGAACATAAACACATGTGCACAACAATTGATAAAGGAGTTCACCCCTCTTATGGGCTACATCTCCTGGTCCAGCTTCCAATGGATCATTATTATTAATTGCTCAAAAAGTGATCAAAAACATGTCTTACAATGCTCAAACTGACAAAATGACTGCTTCAATGGCTTCCCAACATCCCAAAACCCCTGTTTGGGCTCTTTCGGCACCTCAATCGGTCGAAAAATGAAGAAGTGAGGCCTCCTGGAAGTCTCCCTCTTCAAGCTTGTTGTCTCTGGTTCTACAATTCGCACCCTCCTTGAAAAAACCTGGCTCAAACGCTCTTTCAAGCGTAAAATCCCAGAACCGGGTGCAACTGCGCCAATGATGCAAACCGTAGGACAGTTAAGGCGCCTTCAGCCCCTAACCGCCTCGGCACCTGGGCATATGGCCATGTGACCTCGTGATAGGAAAAATGGTGGTTAAACCGTTTGTTAACCGTGCAACTTTCATTTTGGGTCCCGCGCCAACATTTAACACACGGTTACATAGAACCACGGGTCGTGGTTTCAAACCCCACGCATACACATGATATATATATATAATACATTACAATGCAATACAATGAAATTGCGCGTGCGCCAAATGGTCAGGCTATATGTTATATGTTGGGTCATATGTAATACAAAACGACCATGGGTCAAGGTTTAGCCCCGGCCTGACCCCCCGCCCAATATACAACACATCAAATATAAATAGAATGTTTCCCGTAATGATAACAAGGAACAAATGGTGGTGTAATGGCTAGCGAAGGTTCGTGAAGGAATTAGTGTGGGGGGAGGTCTGAGGGTCAAACCTCGTGGACTCCCAATACAATTTTATACAACCCAATAAACAATAATGAGGGGGACATGTGGCACCCAGGGATTGGCCCACGTGTCCTCATATTATTTTCCACCAACCAAACACGTGTCTCCACCTGATTTGCCAACAACCAAGCAATAAACAACTGCCACATCATCACCATACAACCTGTACGGTCCTGCCACATCACCGTACAGACTATACAGATAGGTACAGTCAACATCCAAATTTTTTGTCTATTTGGCTTGGCGGACAGATCCCGATATCTCCTCCATACGGATTCCGTTTGAGAAAGTAAATATACCGCTGGAATCAGGAAGACGAGACAGACGCAATGGCACTGTTTTCGTTGCATTATGAGAACTTTGAAAATTGAGCAAAATTTGATCCCCTGATCACACCTCCCCATTGGGAAGCTTTTGGACCTCCAAAAGACTATCTCAGTCTATGTGAAGATAAGGGTAAATTTCCCTCACCCTTCCAACCTCAATCCACTTGGCCTTGCTTGGATTCGTCCCTTTAAGACCAACTCGCAAATACTCCACATTTCCTCGCTTCGAAGTTCGCATTCTC
>JZKD02S1675829.1:92111-129962 GCA_000966675.3 Picea glauca
TAAAGGAGTTCACCCCTCTTATGGGCTACATCTCCTGGTCCAGCTTCCAATGGATCATTATTATTAATTTCTCAAAAAGTGCTCAAAAACATGTCTTACAATGCTCAAACTGATAAACTGATTGCTTCAATGGCTTCCCAGCGTCCCAAAACCTCTGTCTGGGCTCTTTCGACACCTCAATCGGTCGAAAAATGAAGAAGTTAGGCCTCCTGGAAGTCTCCCTCTTCAAGCTTGTTGTCTCTGGTTCTACAATTCACACCCTCGTTGAACAAACCTGGCTCACACGCTCTTTTAAGCGTAAAAACCCAGCACCAGGTGCAACCGTGCCAACGGTGCAAACCGTAGGATGGTTAAGGTGCCTTCAGCCCCTAACCGCCTCGGCACCTGGGCATATGGCCATGTGACCTCGCACTGGGCAAAATGGTGGTTAAACCATTTGAAAACCATGCAACTTCCGTTTTGGGTCCCATGCCAACATTTAACACATGGTTACATAGAACCACGGGTCGTGGTTTCAAACCCCACGCATACACATGATATATATATATATATATAAAATACATTACAATGCAATGCATTGCAATACATTGAAATACAATGCAATTGCGCGCACGCCAAACGGTCAGGCTATATGTTATATGTTGGGTCATATGTAATACAAAACGACCATGGGTCGGGGCTTAGCCCCGGCCCGGCCCCCCATCCGATATACAACACATCAAATATAAATAGAATGTTTCCCGTAATGATAACAAGGAACAAACGGTGGTGTAATAGCTAGCAAAGGTTCGTGAAGGCGTTAGTGTGGGGGGAGGTCTGGGTGTCGAATCCCGCGGACTCCCAATACAATTTTATACAATCCAATAAACAATAATGAGGGGGACACGTGGCACCCAGGGATTGGGCCACGTGTCCTCATATTACTTGCAACCAACCGGACACGTGTCTCCACCTGATTCACTAGCAACCAAGCAATAAAAAACTGCCACATCATCACGGTACAGAATGTACGGTCCTGCCACATCACTGTATGAACTGTACGGACAGGTACAGTCAGCATCCAAAATTTTTGCCTGTATGGCTTGGCGGACAGATCGCGGTATCTCCTCCATACGGACTCCGTTTGAGAAAGTAAATATACCTCCAAAATCAGGAAGACGAGACAGATTCAATGGCACTATTTTCGTTGCATTCCGAGCACTTTGAAAATTGAGCAAAATTTGATCCCCTGATCAATTATTGTCCAAAAAATCGGTTGCTTGTTCAGATATGCAGGGAGCATCTTCTCCTAACATCAAAACTTTGAAAATAGACATGAATCCATTAAAAACCTCATAAAAACAGTGGGAAGCCTTGTGCTTCCACAAGGCCTGGTACCAGAACATTACTGGGTGAAATTCGCAGTTGACATTCTTGGATAGAGACAGTTGTGGAAACTGACAGGAATGCACTATTGCAAAAACTAAATAGGATGACATATAAAATTTCTTTTCCCTTTTGAATATTTACAATTGGGAATAGATTTCATGGGAAATTAACCTGCCCCAATAAAAAATGGCTTGTTCATTGACTGTGAAATACAAAATATAAAGGGCCATCCAGGAAACAGTTGTTGTGGACTCCTGTCCCATTATTCTTGTAAACAGCTAGGCAATTTCGCGAAATGGATTTCTAAATGAACTAACCTGGAAGCTTGTAATATCTTCAGGAACTAGAAGTGGGTTTTCCAAAAAATGGGGCAAGAGGCCCAACCCATTATTATGCTTTTCTAGGAACTCTTTGCAATCTTCTCCTCTAAATGTCAATGTTGGCTCCGAAAATCTTAGCATCTGGCAGAAGACCTGAGGTGACAAAGAAACAGAAGAGAGGTCCGCAGTGGAATAATTCTTTTTTATGAAATAAATTTATCGGTGCACTAAGAGACCAGGTCTTTACAGTAAAAAACCTCAAGGACATAGCCTGCATGAGCAATTCGGAAGGTCCAAATTACTTGGTTCTCTGCGACAGAGGTTGAGTAATAAGAATATGCCCTAGACCACTGGAAGTTATGGTCCTCGTGCCCAAGTATGTTCACTATATCTCCACAAAACTACTATCGAGCTTATGCCATAGGTTTATGAGAACGTTGGTTTGCTCCATATGATGGTTTAAATGAAAAATTAGAGCCGATAATGTAACTCTCCGCTAAATCTTGGTTAAATACTTATGAATGGGAAAGCTCCTCGAGCCTTTCGTTGATTAATGATGAACTGTTAGCAGTAAAGCTTATTTATTGTATATTTAGAAATGTGAAAGTGGTGGGTACGACGAAGAGAAATTAAAGATTGGAGGTTTCATGAACGTGCGAAGGCCACGACATGCGAACAACATTTCATGATTTTTAAATCAACACTCAGAAGCGATAATATAAACCGCCCACAAATCCTGTTTTAATATGCATCAATAAGAGATCTCCTTGAGCCTTTCGCCCATCAATGACAATGTATACGGTTCGTGCATAATGACCTGTTAGAATTAAATGCTAGTAATTCCATATTTAGAATATATATATATAACTTTTTTTTTTCTTTTATTATAGACAAGTGTGAAGGTGACGGAGATGACAGAGAGAAAGGAAAGAATGGAAAGCTCTGAAAAGAAGTCAAACATGATTCAAAAAAGGGTTACGGGGATACTCAGGACATGCGAGTGTTGCACAGTCAAATGTTATGTATCGAAATTTTTGAGTGCAAAATGTGTAAAACGGAAGAGATGATGATGGGGCAGTTCAGCGGTCGGTTTGTATATTTTCATAATTCCAGCAAAGTAAGAAATTTTGAGTGAAAAATGTGTAAAACGAAAGAGATGATGATGGGGCAGTCAGTGACCAGTTTGTATATTTGTGGAATTCTAACAAAGTGGCTAAGTATGGAATAGGGAAATTGCTAATTGCATGCCTAGAAATAAGATCTTATATATAATTGGCAATTGCTAATTGCAAAGGGGTGTGGGAACATGAAACAACGACTAGGAATTGAATATTTATTCAACCCGCCAAACTGATGATCTGCCAAAGAAATTCGAATAAATGGAAAAGTATGGAAAGAAGACAAATGGGCTTCAAAATGGGGTGACAATAGTTCCACAAAAGATGCGAGGATCCGACGGTTAAATTGTATTTCTCATAAGTTTTCAGTGCAAAATGTATACCATGGAAGAGAGCATGATAGGTGGACCATAATATGGAAGAGGGTATGATCTAAGTTCGGTTGCAAATTTGTATATCGCAAAAGTGACGGTACTATTCGTAGGCCATGGAACAACATAAGTGCAATCTAGAGCTTGCCTACTAGAAATTCGCATTCAAAGAAGTTTCTGGTTATGGAATGAGGAAGCGGTTGGTCAGTGTCGCAATAAAATAGCATGAGTGCAAGTGTGAACCTGCAACACTTCCCATGCACGCAACCATACATTTTCGAAAAAATGAATAAGTGACGAAAAAGATAAAGTTCGAGGAAAAGAGAAACATAACAGAATTGTGAAGTTGGTGGTAATAGAAAACAGGGACCAAGAATACGATCTGCGATTTTACTTTGTTCTTGCTTGTATGCTTCATCTGTAAATTTTTGTATCATGGAACTGCGAGGCATTTTATTAGCCAGCCATCCCAAAAGTCCGATTGTCAATTTGTATAGTGCAGAACTGTGGGTGTTGTGTCAGGACACAGAAGTATAGAGGAAATGCTTTGCCCTTTAATATAGCTTCTGTGGGGAAAATGTGGTATGGCTTGTTTTAGTACTTTTCCATCTGTAAACAAAGTCAATATTGATCTCTCTAGCCCTAGAGCCCGTCTGTCAAGTTTTATATTGCAGAGCTCCGAATGTTGTTTGGAGGTCACAGAAAAGTAGAAGTGCAATGTTGACCCAGTCAGCGCACAAGTCCACCTGTCAATTTGTATATCGCGGAACTCTGGGTGCTAGTTGTAGGACATAGAACAATAGAGGGTCAATTTAAAGAAATGGGTAGCGCTCGTTGGAAACGTGTGAATTCACTAAGCCACGCAGCAAGGCATTTTTAGAAAAAAAAAAACAAAAAAAAACAATTAAGTAACTAGGAAGAGAAACTACAAGGAATAAAAGAGTGGAAAAATAGAAAGGTGGAAGGTAGTTTTCATAAGTGGGAATTGGTTTCAAAGAAGCCCCATTGTTGCAAAACCATCATTTTCTACTAATTGTCAGCAAATGCATTGTTGAGGATTAGATTTCATTGCAACCCGTGCATGTAAGTATGTTCTTTATACATTCTTCCATGACTGTAACATATTAACTTAACTACTAAACTTCATTTTCTACTAATTTCCAGCAAATGCTTTGTTGAAGATTAGATTTTATTGGAACTTGTGTGGGTGTAACTGTGTTTTTGATACATTCTTCCATGACTGCAACATATTAAATCAAGTATTAAACTTCGTGCATTATTGGTTGTTAGCATTAAAACTTAATAATTGCATGTCTAGAAACAAGAATAACAATTTTTCTGCAAGATTGTACATTGGTATTACTATGTTCTATCTGCATTATGAATAGAATTGAACGTTGGTTTAAAACTATGTAATCAATTTTTTGTTTGCATAAAAGGATGGTGGATTGACACAGTACATTGTCATATAATTTTTAGATGTTCCATATTAGATAAAATAGCCGAATTAAACACAATATCCAAGAAATATGAGAGCACCGAACCATGCCAATGAGAACAGGGATTAAATCCAGAAAATAAATAGCAATGAAGAGTCCAAGGAAATTATTTTTTAATAGCAAATCCATTTAAGAAAATAAGAAAAGCATCGAGTATTGTACATCTATACTTAGAAATTGGACCCAATTCTTCAGGCCAAAACATTGAACGTATCTACGACAAACACAGGCATGAGATCCACAGTATGCAAGATCCTCGTAGTTTTCTCATCGATGAATCATCATGTGCTGAAATTCATAGTTTTCAAAAGCTTCCTGTGAGGAAGAAGATGAAAAACGTTGCAAGGAAAATGGAATAGCACTTAGTTGAAACTGCCTCTGCATAGTCGAAAAAAACTCAGAAGCATAGGTTGCACGTGCAATTTCAGAGATCCAAATTAGTCCATTCTAGGTGGAAGGAGATGACTAGTAGAAAAATGCCTTGTAGTAGTGAGAGTTTTGGACTTGATTCCCAAAGATGTTAATTGTATATCTAGAGAACAAGACACTAGTCTCGCAAGTGAATAATTTTTTGTCTTGAAATATATCTCTGGGAGTATCAACAGATCATTACTTTACAATGAAACTCTTCCCCCCAGAACAGACTAATTTGGAACTCTGGAATTCCTATTTTTGCGTTGCAAAGTGTCTATTGTGTTTACCATTGGTTTATTTTTTGAAACTCCTTTTGGTGTTGTCAGGACCTCCATCACTAATCCAAAAATTTTTGTCTGTTATGGTTGATTTCAATTTGGGTGCAGGAGTGGGAAGAGTCTCTGCATTTCCATCATCCATTGTCGTATCATTGCCCATCAGATCATCTTCTTCCAGCTCGTAATTCATGACATCAACCTCTGCGCCAGCCATGAATGCAACTGGGCAGGTTCTCTGAGTAGGCAGGGTTTCCTTGGAATTCTTTGTCTTGAAATATATCTCTCGGTGTACCAAGGACCATCTCCTTTTTTTCTCCTAGGTGGAGGGAGATGAGTAGTAAGAATATGCCCTGGAATAGTGGAACCTCTAGCCATTATGCCCTAATATGCTTATTGTATTTGGACATAACTGTCGCCACAACTTAACAAGAATTTCCATTTTCTCGAGATGGTGTTTGAAATGAAAATCGGGGAGGGATAATATAACCCTCCGCAAATTATGGTTTAATGTGTATCAATGGACTATCTCCTCGATCCTTTCGATGATCAATGTCAATCTCTAGGGTTCGTACAGAATGAGTTGTCACCATCACAACTCACTAATTGCATAATTAGAAAAAAGTGTGAAGGTGGCGGTGATGACGAAGAGAGATTAAGAATTAGAAATTTCTTAAAAGAGCCAACCTGTCGATGCACAAAAAATAGATTGCATTGTGTTTGAAATGAATACTTGGAAAGGATAACATACTTGTGCGCAAATATTAGTTTAATTCGTAGTAATGAAAAATCTTCTCTGGACTTCCAAACATTAATGACAATCTTAACGGTTCATGCAGGATGAACTACTAGCATTAAATCTTAATTATTGAATATCTGGAAACAAGTACGAAGGGAGCGGTGATGGCGAATTACAGTGAGGCATCGAACAAACCACAAAACTAATTCCAAGAAATACCTAAGTATGGAAAGCGGTCGGGCAGGTTACAAAAGAAGAAGGGCAGAAGATATACCTAAGGGACTTGAAGGGCCAGTGGTCATATTGCATCTCAGTGACAGATATCGGTCGTCAATTTGTATGTTGCGGAATTTCGATTGATGTTTGCGCGTACGGGAACATCGTAAGCGCAATGGCGAGAGGGAAATTTATATATTGTTGAACCAGGGGTTCTATATATAAAAGCATGAGACATTTGGAAAAAGGACCAAGTAAACAGAAAGCGAAAGAATATGAGATGAAGGGGGGTTTGTTTGCAAATTTGTAAATCGCGGAAGTCCGGGTGCTAGTTGCAAGGGGAGGAACAATGGAAGAGAAATGTTAAACCCGCTTATTCAGGAACTCGCATTTCAAAAAGGAAAAGCAGAGAAAAAGATAAACTAGAAATTTTCAAAAAAACAAGTAATACACACTAAATATGTACTATAGAGTATGAACATGAGATGTTATAGAGCATGTACGGATTTTGCGTTCCATACTTAGGCTCTTTTTGGATCGCGGGTTCTCAGACTGGCGGGCTCTAAATTGGGCATCCATTCTTCCATGTCCAACAATTAGCATTCAAAATTATGTGATATACAAATTGACAGATGGACTCCAGGGCTGGAAGCCTCGAGCATGTGATTGTCTACGGATGCTAATCCCTATTAACTATTGGAAAATATCTACAGACATTCTTTTGAATACTAAATTATTAATATTTAATATTGATATTGTACAATTTAATTAGACAAGGAGGTTTGTACAATATGAAACAAGGAAGCAGTTGGTCAGTCAGGTTGGTGATATAAAAGTTAGTGAAATTTGAATACGTGAATCCGCCAACTTCCTTACCGAGAAATTTTTTGAAAAAAAGGAACAATACATAAAATCTATTTTTAGAAAGAACAGATATGAGATTTTATAGAGCATGTATTTCTCCCGCATTCCATACTTAAGCCAATCTTTGGATCGCGGGTACTCAGGCTAGCGGGCTAAAAAATGGGCCTCTATTTTTCCGTTAGTTACAAATAGCACCCAAGAGTTCTTCAATATACAAGTTGACAGGTGGACTTGCAGGCTGGCTCACTCAACATTGCATTTCTATTGTTTTTTGTCACTCAAACAACACTCGGACTTCCACCATATACAAATTCATAGATGGACTCCAGGGCTGGCGGGCCCAACCTTGCAATTTTTTATGGATGGTGATCCCTATGAACTATGTAACACTATTAAAAAACATTATTTTCAAAACTAAAGTATTAATATTAAATATTGATATTGTACAATTTAATTACATAAAATTACAAAAGGATGTGAAATATCTTATTTAAAAAAAAAACCCGCATATTCGAAAACTTGCATTCGAAAAATTTTGTATAATATGAAACAGGCAAGAGGTCGGTCGGGTTGCTGATATAAAAATGGGTGTAAATCTTAACATGTGTATCCATCAAGTTCCGCACTTACAAAATTTTGCAAGAAACGAGTTATACATACCAAGTATGTACTTTTATAAAGTATGGGCATGAGATTTTATAGAGCATGTACATAGCGTTCATTCTATACTTGGTCACTTTTTGGATCGCGGGTTCTCGGGTTGGATCACGGGTTCTCGGGATGGCAGGCTCAAAATTGGGCCTTTGTTGTTTCGTTCCCTACAAATAGCACCCACAGTTCCACGATATACAAATTGACAATCGGATTTGCGGACTATTTCAATTTTAAGGGCCTTGTGTTGTTGTAATAGCACAATTGGACTTGGGCCAGTTCATATTCATTTCTTACAATATCAAATAGAGAAGAGGTCGGTCGGGCTGGTCATCTAAACGTAATTGAAACCTGAAGTCGTGAATCCACCAACTTTCGTAGGTAGAAGTTTTATGAAAAACGAGTAATACATACTAAGTATGAACTCTTACAAGGTATGGACATGAGGTTTTTATAGAGCTTGTATGGATCCCACATTTCATACTTGGCCACTTTTTCAATTGCAGGTTCTCAGTCTGGAGGGCTCAAAGCTGGGCCTCTATTTCTCTGTATCCTACAAATAGCACCTAGAGTCCCGCGATATACAAATTGACAGTCGAAGCTGTGGACTGGGTCCTTCAACATTGCAGTTCTATTGTTCCGTGTCTTCTAAACAACATTCAGAGGAAATGAGTAATACATAGTAAAGATATACTTTTAAAAACTATGGACATGAGATTTTATAGAGCATGTACGGATTCCTAATTCCATACTTAGCCACTATTTGGATGGCAGGCTCAAAATTGGACCTTTGTTGTTCTGTGCCCTACAAATAGCATCCACATTTCTACAATATACAAATTCACAAGCGGACTTGCCAACTATTTGAATTTTAAGGTCCTCGTGTTCATGTCATAGCACAATTGGACTTGGGCTAGTTTATATTCGTTTATTACAATATCAAATGGAGAAGTGGTTGGTGAGGCTGGTGATATAAAAGTAAGTGAAATCTGAAGTCATGAATCCGCCAACTTCCACACCTATAAGTTTTCCGAAAAACGAGTAATACATACTAAGTATGTACTCTTATAAACTATGGACATGGAATGTTTATAGAGCATGTATGGATCCACCATTCCATACTTAGCCACTTTTTGGATCGTGGATTATCGGGCTGGCAGGATGAAAATTGGGCCTCTATTGTTCCTCGATCTATAAAAATCACCCACAATTCCGCGATATACAAATTGACAAGCGGACATACAGGTTGGCTGGCTCAACATTGCACTTCCATTTTTTCGTGTCCTCCAAATATCACTCAGAGTTCCATGATATACAAATTGATAGATGGACTCGAGGACTAGTGGGTTCAAGTTTGCCATTGTTTACAGATGGTAATCGCTATCAACTATCTAACATATCTAAAAACATTATTTTCAATACTAAATTATTAATATTAAATATTGATATTGTAGAATTTAATTAAACAAGAAAGTTTGTACAATTTGGTCGGGTGAGTGATATAAAAAAAATTCGACAAACGAGAAATACATAGTAAACATGTACTTTTATAAAGTATGCACATGATATTTTATAGAGCATATGCGGATCCCTCAGTCCATACTTAGGCACTTTTTGGATTGCGGGTTCTCGGCTTGGCGGGCTCAAAATTGAGCCTCTATTGTTCTGTGTCCTACAAATAGCACTTAGACTTCTGCGATATACAAATTGACAGGAAGACTTGTGGGCTGGTTGGCTCAACATTGCACTTCTATTGTCCTGTGTCCTCCAAACAACACTCGGAGTTCCGGGACATACAAATTGACAGGACTGCACGACTGGCGGATTCAAGATTGCAATTGTTTACGGATGGTCATCCTATCTAACTTTATCTAAAAACATTATTTTCAAATACTAAATTATTAATATTAAATATTGATATTGTACAATTGAATTACATTAAATTATTAAAGGATGTTAAATCACTTATTTTTAAAAAAATGAAGGAAAGAAAAAAAAGGTTTTTTAAAATTCTATCACCGCAAGCATAACAAGGACCAATTTGAATTTTAAGGGCCTCTTGTTCATATGATGCCACAATTTCACTCCGCACAATATATATTCCCTCATTTCAAATTATTCCACGACATTAATTTTACCGAGTTCATCGATTAAGCAAAAATGCCAAAACAATGACCAATTTGAATTTTAAGGGCCTCTTGTTGATATGATAGCACAATTTCACTTCACACAACATATATTCGTTGATTTCAAATTATTCCAGGACAATAATTTTACCAAGTTCATCGATCAATGTAATATGCTAAAACAAGCCACATACTACATTTGCGTCACAACGCCATAGAAATTTTAAGGCGAATCTGCGGGCCAGCTGGCTAAAAAAATCAATTATATTGTTCTATGTTCTCCAAACAACAGTTGGAGTTCCAAGATATACAAATTGAGAGAGGAAGCACACAACCAAGAAAAAAACAAAATTCAAACAGGCCACAAGAAAGTTCCCAGAAGGTTCCATAGAGCAAGACCCATCGACCTTTGCACCAAACAATTTGATATACAAAGAAAAGACGTCGCCGCATTCGTTTTCTCTTGCATTTGGTATATGTTCCCAGTAGAAAAACCGAGGCCATGGGATATATGGGGTTTGCTGTCATGTTTCCCATTTTTTGGACCAAACAATCTTATACACGTGCAATCCCAACTAGCCAAGTCCAACGAATATTCATCTGGATGTTGAAGAAATATTGTAGAGACACATGAGGTATTTTTTGTTTCCTGCCAATGTTTGATATATATATATTTTTTCCCTTCTTCAGTCGATATGAAAAATTGCATTGTCCTCATTTAAGGTGAATTTGTTGTGTATTTGAAGCTCCCGTAGCATGTAGACACTGCTTGCATTTTTCTGTAGATACGTTTCATATGACAACTCTGCCAACTTAGGAAGCACATTTTGTAACAGAGGTTTCCTAATTGTGCAATGCATGGTTGTGTTTCCCATGGTTCGAATGACACCATTGACAAAATTTACATATATGTATATGAACATTTTTCATTGCATCGCAGACAATCAATCGTATCATCACTTATCAAAGTAGAGGCAAAAGCAGGAGAGTTACATTTTTCACATACAGGTTCAAAGGGGGTCAAGTACATATTGGATGCAACTAAAACACCTTCAACCTAGGAATTCGAGCATAGTAATTAATACATTGAACAATATAATACACAACTGCACCCCCCCCCTCCCCTTAAAAAATAAAAAAAATAAACAGCCCACGGAAATTTGTTGAAGGCTATTTCTATAAGCAAAGTGAGGATGATTTTGTGGATGTATACACACAAAAGTTGTAGAGATATCTAGTTTATTTAGATCCTCTACTATATCTGCTCGCAAATCTATTACAAACGTTGTCTGGGTTGTCCGAAATATCCTTTCTCTAAAATCCCTTTTCTTTGTTATATTTTTGAACAACATAAGCGGAATCTTCCCTTTATGCAATTGTTGTTCGATTGCAGAAAACAAATTTGAATATGTATCGAACAATTGTAGATGCAACATGGAACAATGAAATATTTGTGTAACTTAACTGAGATACATGCACATGTGAAAGTAAAGGACAAAAATGAATATGAAAAGTGGTACCATTGCCTTGTCACTGTCCGACTCTCCATCCTTTATATGGATAATGTGTTGCAAGACAATTTTTCTCGCCAATGTGACAGTTGCACCAATTGTTCTGATTGGGTAAATATTAGTGCTCTATGCAAGCTGGCTGATAGTCGAGTCTGGGACGAAATGATATTCTGAAAAAACAACGGAAATTTTTTCCACAATGCTTGTTTCGTTGAGGAAAATAATTCGATTGCAATCACCATGGTCATATACTTTTTTGGGAAATATATTAAAATTTGTAGTGGATATCCCATTACCCGACAATATCTTTTCTGCATGTTTCTGGACAAGTTATGGAGGAATAGTCAGTGTCATTGTCATCATGGCCTCCTTATTTGTCATGTCAGCACACATAATGGATCTACTTTTGTTTTCCTTTTCCAAGTAGGTGCTATCGACGACCATTATGTCCCCGACGAACACTTGTCCAATTTGGCGGTTGTTCAATCCCTCTGTTGATGGTACTTTGGATGTTACAACTCTAGACCTGATGACAATTTTTGAACAGGAAAACTAAGTGAATGGTAGTGTGCATTTTTATTTTTTATTTTTCTTCTTCCTATATTCTTCTCTCACTGGCATAAATCTACAAGTACACACATATCTTTGATGAACTATGGAGCCAAAGTTTTGCAACCACACCTCTTAGTCTACAGAACATGCAACACTTTCGACTTCTTGCTTGTACTTGTTGATAATTCTTGCGAGATGCAAACCATGTATTGCAGATGACATCAACATATCCACCATGCCATATATGAATATATACCAGAGGATATTTGTTTAGTAAACATAGTAAGAGAAGAGCATATGCATCTTTACCTTTAGCCTTATCGGTCTACTGATGTATCGGATGACTAACTTCTCATGCCCATGTCACTAGTCCAACTTTTTTTGATACAAGCATGCGCAGATGAACATAAGGACTAAACAAGCATATGCATTGTATATTGTCCATCACAAGGACTAAATAACCATAAAATCATATGCATCTGTTTTTTTTAACTGGACAAATTTTGATAGTAAAAAGGGATGAGGGCAGGGCACCATGGCCAACCTGTATATCGCGGACCCTTGGAAGCCAAGGGAAAAATATTCAACCTACCAGCCTGACACCCACAATCGAGAAAGTAGGTAAATATGGAATAAGGTAGAAGCGCAACCACATATGTGAAACCGTTAGTCCGCCAACCGACACACCAAGGCATTTTCAGAAAGCACACTAAGCAAATGAATTATAAAACAAAAGGGATAATAGAAAATGGAAAAAGTAGAAATGCGGAGGGTAGAAAGGCCCATTTCTACCAAGACATCGTTTTCAAGTCTAATATTATATTCCCCCACCCGGTTTGTATATTTAATTTACCATCACACTTGGTATACCTTTTAGAAGATTGTACCATAGAATCCTCTACTATTGCATAGAACAATTCATCTCCTTGTCCAAGCAACCTATATTTTCCAAGGAAACAACGCTGAATATGCAATGGACATGAAGGAAAGTTAGTATGAAGACAAACATCTAAAATAAAGAGAAACATGTCTATTTACCTACCAAAGAGCCCATCACCATCTCCAGCTGTTCTGTTTGTTTAAATGTACCAATGCAGCGAAAAGACAATGGACATGAAGCAGGTTATTATGTAGGAAGGCATGTAATGAAGATAAGTTACCATGTAGGAAGGCACACAACGTGTACATATAATAAACTAGGTGAACACATAATAGACCATAAATGAAATACATACCATATATGAAATAATAGTACAAGTTGTTATAGCAAGATTTGCCTCGCCATTGCTATCTTGCACAGAGGGCCTTTTTCCATTTCCCTATGCAGACTTATCATCCCTTTTTGATAAATGTAGAGATAAAATAGACATTTTTCCACATATACATGCCCTATCAGCTATATAGCAAGTGTATACGCAGGTTGCTCCACTACAACCCATGTACATCGGGATTTGTGCCAGAAAATACAAAAATGGAGTCAGGTTTCCATGTCATGACAAGAGATCTCTGATCCTTGGCCTTCCATATACTGGAAAATTTATAACTTGGACCTTCATTTGCATTTTGAAGGCTATAAGAGAACAATTTTGAGCTATGGAAAAGAGGAGAAAACATTCAACTTTGAGAGAAAAATTACTCTGGAGAAATTACTTCATATTTAGTCTGCATCCCTTTGTCCCTCAAGTCTGAAAACAATGTTCAACCCCCAAGATCTTTCCCTATTGTTGAGAGAACCTCATTGTCTCTCTCTTTCGAGCTTGCCTTTGGTGGAGGATTGAAGTGGTGGAGACCCAATTGGAAGGAACTTGGTTCCTTGGTTTCGAACCATGCCGACATGGAAGTCTGTAATGTTGACACTTCTGTTGATCAATTATTAATAGAAATAATCCTTTCCCGTCCTATTAGTATCGTGAAACTATATGATTATTATCCATGGGCATATTTGTAACGTTTATTAATGGATTATCCTATCTGATGTCCTAACCCCTTTACATTATCACTATATACTTTCTTTGCTTGTTCATTGAGGACTTATTGTAGGTAAAAAGCTTTGGGTCAAAGTGCTCAACGGTGGACCATCATCAAACGTTGGATCGAGGTAGGCCTCTTTCTTATCTTTCACATTATTTTATATAGCATACAATGGAATTAAGTTGATTTCTACAGTCATACATGTTTGTTGTGGTTTACCCTTGGCCATAGAGAGTTTTTCCCTTGTAACAGAAATGGCAACTCCACTAGAGAGAGATATTCCTTCTAAGGGTTGAAGTACCTTTTCTTCTTCCATTGATCTTTTTCCTTTGTGTTTCTTGTCGTATCACTGCTTGGTAGATTATGTTCACTCTAAGTCAAAGTTTTCAACCTTTTCTCCCTTACATGGCCTTGTTTTAAAGCATGTACGCTCCTTTTGCCTTGACAGTCGTGTACACACGTGTTATGCCTCTCAGCAAGCTATGTATATACACACTCTTCTCCTGAACAATCTCGTACACTCTTTTCTCTGCAAACAGCCAAGAAACCCTGGGTTGTTTGCTTGGCTGCTTGGTATTCTGCTCAAGTTATTTCGTTTATACACAATAGAATTTATATATCAGGTTGCTTTTCAGTCCATGCATTTTTTCTTTAATATATTGAAAATACAAAAAAATAGACATTTTACATTGGTTAACATTTTTTTCTTTGAACCTTTATCATTAACTTAGTAAATTTAGTGAAAGATTGCATTTTTCTTCTGAATTGCGGAGTTGAAATTGAAAATTGCACTATTTTTATTAGCATATCATTCATTGAAAAGTTAAAGGTAGACTTTGCATTACATTCATATTTATATTTTGCAGAGTCATAACATCATGATTTTCGCTTCCATACCCTTTTGAGTAATCACGGACAATAAGATTTACGCTTTAAACTAAAATTTATTAGTCACAATTTTATTTTTAGGGTGCACAAACTAGCCTAGGATTTGGTGCCCTGGAATAGGATTTTGTGAGTAAACTTCTCCAAGGCAATTAAATCAACATATGTGTCTGGGACAGGGAGTTGAGAAGTCCATTGTATAATTGGTAATATCAGGAGGCTCCGCTCACACCGGAGTTAATCACGAGGTCGCGCGAAGTTAGTTGAAGGGATAACCCCTGGATACTCGCCTAGCGTCAAAGATATTTCTTTGGATTTATTCGTATTTGGGGATCTTGCTAGTACCAATACCTCTGTGAGAGGTGGTGCTTTCAAGGTTTCAAGCTTTGCTACCCTGCCCATATGGTGATTCAGACTTACGACTGCTCGCCTGTGCATTGGTTATACAATGGTTTATTAGTTTCTTGAATTAGGTATCTCATAGGTTACTTGGAGGGGTTATTCTACTAGTATCCTAGGTTAGATAGAGGTTGGACAACACACAACCTTTATGGAGGATTACCTCTCTAGGGGGATCTGATCGAATGGTTGTTAAGCCCACGAGGGCCTCTATGATTGATTATGTTACCTCCAAACTTTAGCAGGGAGTCTCAAGTCCCTCTTGGATGAGGCATACCTTCTTTAGCGAGGGAGGCCACTCAACCACTTTAGCCCATTTGCATGCATATTGGCCGTTTGAATTTTTGGTATGCTCTTTGACTACTAGTTGGCCTTAGGAGACTTTGTGGGGTTCCAACATGATGGATAGTGGAGCTTCTTTTTCTCCCTCATTTGCTGCTACCTACCCCATGATGCCAAATCATTTCATGGGGATGAATACTTCCTCCTTTTACAATGGTATGTATAACTACAACACTCAGTCCACGCTTCAGGTCTCTAGTAATTTTTCTATTGATATGTCTTCACCCGTGCAATCCTCTCCCTGGTCCACATATATGAATCCTAGCATGGGATCTGGGGGCATCATGGCTTCGATGCCTACTTCTTCATTTGATATGAGTCATGTCCCCAGGGGAGGTTGGAACCTCCCCCCTTTTGAATCTCATGCTAACTATGATCTTGCAGGAGCCAATGCTTAGATAGGTTCCTTTCTCACTTATTATGCACCACCCATGCATCTATCTCCCACCATGTCATTTTCTTCAAACATTTTTCCCATGACTGGCCCTCAGATGCCTTCGGGTATTTCATATAGAGAAAACCAATTTTACGGTTCAGACTACCCTATTTACGAGACCTCGTCACAAGGGGGAAACATATATCATCACTCGAATAATTCTTATCCGACCTCGGTCCCTTCACAAGCCTCAGTAATGATGCCCGTCCAAACTTCTATAGAACATTTTAGTGAAAGATACCACCCTTCTGGGCAGGGATGGGGAGTACACCAGGATCCTTCCTGGATTTCAATGTTTTAGAATCAATCTTTCCTTGGATCTTGGAATCAAATACCACCATCTATCGCTAGCCCAGTCATTTTTAGTCACAATGGTGCTCCATCCCCAACCTATGCCAGTCATGTCAGAGATGGGTCAACATTTTCTACAAATTATGTCGACAACTAACACCCAACCTCTGATAATTATGTTGGGGGAACCATCCTTTTCACTCTGAATCATAGTTGTGTCACGTCTCCAGCCTCTATTTAGTATTTAGGAGACAAATCTTTTTCCCCTACCAATTACATCGAGAATCCTATATGTCTCAGACGTAAGCCTAAATTCCTTTGCAGGACTTGTGAAGGAAATCACCTTACTCATTTGTGTCTGGTTATTGTCGAGATGCCAGAAGCGTGGGGCTCACCCAAGAGCCCTTCAGATTCTAAGACATCCCTGGTTTCTCCTCACACTACTTCTACTTTGATCATCTCGGTGCTCCCACCATCACAATCCCCTCCTGACCTCGCCTCCTTTTTCGAAAGTGAAGTGTCTCCTACCCAAGTTACTATGCATCCTCTTCAATCTATAATTGAAGAAGTGGCCACACTAGTGAAATATCTGGTCAACCCTGTTAGCACTGAAAGTCACACTTTGACTACTAAAGTGTAAGCTCAACACCCATCATAATGTAAAATATAATTTGGTTTTGAATAGGTGGATCAATAAGATGGAGAAATAAAGGGAGAGGGAAACAAACTGCAGATCAGTAGGCTACACCAATGGGCAATGGAGTCACAAACATCCTACTCATTGAAGGCACAAAAGATGCTCAACAGAAAACAAGATTATATGTTGATATGTGGAAGAATGAAGAAGGAAAACATAAGATAGAATGTTCACTAAACAAAGATCCTCTCAATTCAATGAATCAACAGATACTTGAATATAAATAATGACTGATGGGAAAAATACAACAGATCATATGCTGCTTAGGGATCCATAAATCATTGACAACCTTTGATCCTCAAATCTTCAATATATTCAAATAAGAAGAAATATAAAAGAAGAGTTACAATCTGAAATCACAGCTCTCATGAGTCTCCAATAGAAGTAATGATTACAATAAAAAAATGCCCATAGGCTTTCAAATCAACACACACAAGAAAACTACCTACTCCTACTCTCTCTAGCCTCTCTTGGCTCATCCATCCATCTTCTCCAAGAGATATCTCCCTCTTTAAATATAAAATAGCATCCAAATAAACTAAGGAGGTCAATTCCCATCTCCTCCATTAGATTCTAAGCCTTGGAGATAGGTGGCAACAGTCAAAGAGACAAAAATCCAACAAACTGTTGATTTTCAGGAATTTGTTGGAAGTCATTAATAAATTGTTTCCACCTCATGCATGAGACCTTTGCTGGAGCTAAATCTTATGTGTAGGTGTCCCTTGACATCTAACTGATCCTTGAGAAGTCATTCAAACCCTCCTTGACATTTAGAAACCTCTCAACAAGGCGAATATTAAAACAGTGACCGCTACAGGAAATTAGTATGCAACACCACTGTGCAAAGTACACAATGCCTACTTCTATATCCAATATCTCTCAAACCAAAACACATTTTGAAACATTGAGAGAGGTTTTTGTTATTTGGAATATTGTGAACAAAAACCTCCTCCAGTTTTCAAAAATACATCCTCAACTACTCATAACCTAAGTTTTAAATTAGTGACTCAAAACTTGCAGAATAACTCTGCACAATTTAGCCTCTACCGGAATATTATGCAACGCCTGTAGGTAGCACTTGACTGTGATTCTGCATGCAATTTGGTAGCATAAATCCATGGTTTCTTTAATGCTTCAACTTGGATATTGGGAATAACTCAATATAATTTCAATTTTCCCCAAAACAAATAAAAATCCCATAATAATTGTACTCATTTGCCAAAATGAATAATGAAATGCAGATTATGTTCTCTGTGAAATATTAGGTAGCGCCAGTAGGTAGCACCACTTATGCAAATATGAGTCATAAACCAATATTGTGATAACATAGGCTCCATGGGGGATAGAGTCCTCCCTGTGAGGCTCTAATAACTCTTGTAGTTTCAGTGCCTTATCCTTTGGGATTGTGGAGTCATGCTCTTCAACCTTTAACCTCTGCAATCTTCTTTGATCCGTGACCTTCAGCGGAAACCAAATGAAAATGAAAACTTAAACTGACAAAAAATGATGAAAACGATGCTTGTCCAACAATCTTGTTGCACACACCTACTCTACTTATTGGGAAAATGAATCTTTCAAGTTACGTGGAACAACCAATGAAGCCATTTCATCATTTTTTCAACTGTTTAAAGCTTTGAAATGTGCTTCCTTAAGCACTAGATATAATTTTTACTTGAAGTCACGTCAAAGAAACATTTGGAAATACACTTTCCATTGAAGAAATCAATGAACCTAGGCCCACTTTCTGCTTACAGACAGGCTGCAAATGGACCCTGAAAAACATCATCAATACTTGCCCCTGCAACATTACTTTGTGTAAAAAGGAAAAGTATTGTATTAGGTCCTTCGTCCACTGTTCTTGGTTGTTGTATGGCTTGCTGATTTTCTGATTCATCCTCAATGCATATGGCCTTGGTCCACTCCTGATCATGAGGTGTATTGGGAAAAAGGATTAGTGATGCTTGGCTTTCTTTAATTTCAACCTTTCTCATCTGATCACATGGCATTTGATCTTGGCTGCTTGATGAAACTGAGATTTTGTATTCAAGAGGAATAGGGAGTTGATAGGGCAGTTCATCACAATTTGAATGTATTGGGAAGCTACATTCTTCTATCTTATCTTCTAATTGAGAGGGATATTCATCATAGCTTGGCTTATGGTCCCAATTTCTCATTTTTTTACCCTCTAAAATTAGATTATCATCTTTTTCTATTTTTTTAGCAACAAAAATATGACATGAGGGTTGAAACAAGCTATTGTTGCTTTGATGAGAAGGGTACTTTTCTGATATTAGGTCTTCAACACATTTTTCATGGAAATCATCTTCATAATAATCATACAAAGTTGAATCAATGACCATTTGACTATTAATGGCTGAGGGGATTAGTACAATAGCTGGGACAGCTGGTTGCTCAGGGAAAACATCCCCATAGTCATCAAAACTTGGAAAATCATGGAACATTGGTTCATTAACAATAGGAGGGACTGATAATCTATGAATTTGGTCATGACAAGATGCAACACTATTCTCATGATAAAATAAATCTGAATCTAAGATGACCTCTTGACTTAAAGAATCGAGAAAAGGATGAGACAAGGAAATGATGGATTGTCCATATTGATCTTTCTCTTGGGGACCTAGATTTTGACATGAATGATGCACTTGTTCTTCAAATTTAGGAAAAGCATTATGAAAGTCATCATCTAAGTCATGATCTCTATAATCATCCCCTTCATCATCATGACTAGAGGAATCACTTGCTGAATCTTGAATATATGATGCATACCCCTCACAACAATTCTCAAAAAGTCTTTTAGCTGGATAAATTATCTTGCAATGAGAATAAAAAACATCATGAAAGTCCTTCAAAGAGGAAATACTAGAAGCAAGGAGTGTTCTATACCATTGCCTCACATCGCCTTCCAATGAATACATGAACATTTTCATCAATACATCTTCATGATGGATGCCAAGTTGCTGCATCAAAGCATGAAATTCATGAACATGCTCAAAAGGGTTGTCATCATCACCTTCATAAAATCTGGGTAGTAGATCTTGCCATTCATCAATTTTAGGCACAAGATGTGGATAACCATCTATGGCTAAGAAATTGAGTGGGGAAAACCTCTTGGCCAGGATAGCCTTCATAGCCATTTGATTTTTCTCATCCCCAGTGGAGTCAACAACCTATTATGAACAATGGAGTCGCCATGGTGAATGTGCAGTCTTGAAGGTGTCCAACTTCAGTCACCATCTAAAGTTGGAGCTGTGCAATGTCGTCCTTTCCAGGGAGATTTTCAATCTGCTCAAATCCGTCCCCAACAATGGTGCCAAAAATGTTATCACTGAAAGTCACACTTTGACTGTTAAATTGTAAGCTCAACACCCATCAGAATGTAAAAGATAATTTGGTTTTGAATAGGTGGATCAACAAGATGGAGAAATAAAGGGAGAGGGCAGCAAACTGCAGATCAGTAGGCTACACCAATGGGCAATGGAGTCACAGACATCCTACTCATCGAAGGCACAAAAGATTCTCAACAAAAAACAAGATTGTATGTTGATAGGTGGAATAATGAAGAAGGAAAACATAAGATAGAATTTTCACTAAACAAATATCCTCTCAATTTAATGAATCAACATATACATGAATATAAACAATGACTGATGGGAAAAATACCGCAGATCCTCTGTTACTTAGGGATCCATAAATCATTGACAACCTTTGATCCTCAAATTTGCAATATATTCAAATGAGAAGAAATATAAAAGAAGATTTACAATCTGAAATCACAGCTCTCATGAGTCTCCAATAACAATAATTCTTACAATCAAAAAATGCCCACAGGCTTACAAATGAACACACACAGGAAAACTACCTACTCCTACTCTCTCTAGCCTCTCTTAGCTCATCCATCCATCTTCTCCAAGAGATATCTCCCTCTTTAAATATAAAATATCATCCAAATAACCTAAGGAGGTCGAATCCCATCTCCTCCATTGGATTCTAAGCCTTGGAGATAGGTGGCAATAGTCAAAGAGACAAAAATCCAACAAACTATTGATTTTCAGGAATTTGTTGGAAGTCATTAATAAATTGTTTCCACCTCATGCATGAGGCCTTTGCTGGAGATAAATCTTACGTGCAGGTTTCCCTTGACATCTAAATGATCCTTGAGAAGTCATTAGAACCCTCCTTGACATGTAGCAACCTCCCAACAAGGCAAATATCAAAACCATGACCGCTATAGGAAATTAATACACAACACCACTGTGCAGAGTACGTAGCGCCTACTTCTATATCCAATATATCTCAAACCAAAACACATTTTGAAAAGCTGAGATACTTTTTTTTTATTTGGAATGTTATGAACAAAAACCTCCTCCATTTTTTATAAATACATCATCAACTTCTCATAACCCAAGTTTTAAATTAGTGACTCAAAACTGGCAGAATAACTCTGCACAATTTAGCCTCTGCCAGAATATTACGCAACGCCTGTAGGTAGCGCCTGACTGTGATTCTGCATGCAATTCGGTAGAATAAATCCATGGTTTCTTTGATGCTTCAACTTGGATATTGGGAATAACTCAATATAATTTCAATTTCCCCCCAAAAAAATAAAAATCCCATAACAATTGTATTCATTTGCCAAAATGAATAATGAAATGCAGATTTTGTTCTCTGTGAAATATTAGGTAGCACCTGTAGGTAGTGCCACTTATGCAATGCTGAGGCATAAACCAATATTGTGCTAACAAACCCTACTCTCCTTGAAGAGAGTGATGCACCTCTTAGTCATGTCATCAACATTCCTAACCCTACTCCTTCTGAACAAGAGAGATTTATTCTTCCCCTGAATGCTCTCTCTCCAAGTCCCGATGAAGTTCCCTTCGATTGGGATGACTTGATGGGGCATCCCATACCCCCACCTATGTATTTTCCATTAAGAGACATTATTCGAACCATCACGGAGACTGTATCCTCCATCAACACTTTCTCCTCCTCGACTTGGAGAACTTTGGGTTTTCCCAAGATTTTGTCAGCTATCCGTGAGATACTGACTTTCCGTAGAAGACCGAGATGGGAGCCCTGGCCTCCCCCTTTACATGTTGATTAAGACATCAAAAATGAGTCTTAGTTAAGCTCTTTTTCGACTCATCTAAAAACTGAAAATATTGTCGAGTGATTTGTCCCTTTCACACTCATTAAACTAGATTTGAAAGGTCACAAGTCTTAGTTAAGCTCTTTTCTGACTCGTTATCAAAAATATAAAAGATTGTTGAGTGAACTTTTCTTTTTCACACTCGTAAATTGGATTCAAAAAGACATCTATTTGGCACAAGTTTACCCCTTTTTCACACCAAGTAGACTACAAGACATAAAAAAGGATATTTTTTGGCATTAAGTTGTGATTGCATCTCATGCCCTCGCTTGCAGTATTCAACCTTTAGCCGGTTCTCGCTTTGCATTATAAATTGTTGCCTAAGAAGTTTTTCATCCTCAACCAAGCAGAGCCTTGTTTATATCCTTCACAATTTGACACCCTATACCCTGGAGGAAACATCACCCTGAGTGTCCATCTCCCACATGCATTTCCTTGCATTAAGCATAGGTATGTGCCACTACTAGAACTAATTTTGCTTACTTGTGACACTCGTTTCCTCCTCTGTATCATAGCATTCATTTGTTATAAAAAAACAAAAAAACAATGGGCGTGAAGGGAGTACTATATTATAATTGGTAGCATTTGTGTCACCTTTGAATATAGCACATAATTATTGAGTCCTTGTGTCATCATAATTTTGGGTTTAAGCATGGCCTTAGGAAGCTGATCTTGTTACAGAGTTTTCTCTACCAACTGGTTACTCTTCCAGTACCTATAGAGAATGTTATTGATGCCTCCTGCATATAATAGTCACATCATTGAGTCTATGTTGCCAGAGTCCACCACATGTCTCATGCTATTGTTCAAAGGAAGTCTCACAAACTGCATCGACCACTCCTTAGAAATCTTGACCTTGCATGTTGGTCATACCCTCAATTTGTCTCAAAATCACATGATACTATGGTCTTATCATGCACCCTGGCCCTATTTGCGTCATTGGTAGGTCACCTTGAACCCAACAATCAACATGTCATCATTGGTCATTGACTCGATGGTTTCCCTTGTGTTCGACGACAAGATATCTATTCACACTTTGGGATTCATGCAGTGTCTTGGATGCCATTAGCCTTATCGATGGTTTCCTTGCCTTTGTCAACATTTTTCATCATTGGTTGTTATTTAGAGGGTATTTTTCATGTACCGCTTGCATTTGATACATGCGAAAGACGCATAGGGTCGTTGGTTCGTGAACATGTTCTTTGTCTGATCTCCATCAAATCATGAAGCTCCTGCTTTGTTCCTCGTGATGACAGATGAGAGATGCCTTAATGCTCTCCTTTCAATGGGTCTCTTTCCATCGACTTCAGTTCATCTATTTTGGATATGGGACCTAGAGTTTTATGAGTACCTTGAGGCTTACAATCATTAGTGGCAGGCTCTCTCACCATTGATAGAAGGGAATACATCAATGTCTCTTGATCAATGGATTTCTCAAGTGTTCGACACCAACTCCTTTATTCACACTTGTAGGAATGTACTTGGTGCCTTGATACCTACTTTCATTATTGGTAGGTTGTCTCGCATTTGTTAACGATATACCTCAATGACCAGTAATCAAATGATGTCTCATTATGTTCGACCTCAACTCCTTTATTCACATGATGTAGACTTTCACCCTTGGTGGATAGTGTAGAAGACTTGAAGACATCACTATGTGGCCACAACTTTCCTAAGTTGTTTCTTCCCTTTCATTGGACCAACACCTGTTCGACTTTAGTGATCATGGGAGATCAGATTGTACTCCATGGTATACAAATATCTTCAGATTGATTTTGAGACTGGTTTCACTGGGCCTTGTTTGTGACTATGCCAACTTTTGGCATATAACCACAATTGTATCTTCCTATTCATGGCCATAGACACTTATTTGGTATATTTTCCCCATGGATCTGCATTGTATTCTTGGCATCCATGTATGCAAAGTCAGTACAGAATGTAATGAGAAATCGAGTGCATCCAGCTGGTTCTCTAGCACTTCACTCCTGGGTTATTTATAATGTATTTCGACCATCATAGATACTCCTCTGATCTCACACATTAGGGGGAATTTGTTATAGCAAGATTTGCATCACCATTGCTATCTTGCACGGAGAGCCTTTTTCCATTTCCCTATGCAGACTTATCATCCCTTTTTGATAAATCCAGAGCTAAAAATAAACATTTTTCCACATATGCACGCCTTATCAGCGATACAACAAGCGTATACGCAGGCTTCTCCACTACAACCCACGTACATTGAGATATGTGCCAGAAAATACAAAAATGGAGTTGGGTTTCCAGGTCACGACAAGAGATCTTTGATCCTTGGCCTTCCATATACTGGAAATGTTTCGACTTGGCCCTTCAATTGCATTTTGAAGGCTATAAGAGCACAATTTCGAGCTATGGAAAAGAGGATAAAGAATTCAACTTTGAGAGAAAAGTTACTTTGGAGAAATTACTTCATATTGAATCTGCATCCCTTTGTCCCTCAAGTCTGAACATAGTGTTCAACCACCAAGCTCTTTCCATAATTTGAGAGAACCTCATTGTCTCTCTCTTTCGAGCTTTCCTTTGGTGGAGGATTGAAGTGGTGGAGACCCAGTTGGAAGGAACTTGGTTCCTTGGTTTCGAATCGTGCTAACACAGAAGTCTGTAATGTTGACACTTATGTTGATCAATTATTAATAGAAATACTCATTTCCCGTCCTATTGGTATCGTGCAAATATATGATTATTATCCATGGGCATGTTTGTAATGTTTATTAATGGATTATGCTATCTGATGTGCTAACCCCTTTACATTATCACTATATACTTTCTTTGCTTGTTCGTTGAGAACTTATTGCAAGTACAAAGCTTTGGGTTGAAGTGCTCAATGGTGGAACATCATCAAACATTGGATCGAGGTAGGCCTCTTTCTTATCTTTCACATTAGTTTATATAGCATACAATGGAATTGAGTTGATTTCTATAGTCATACATGTATGTTATGGTTTACCCTTGGCCATAGAGAGTTTTTCCCTTGTACCACAAGCATGCACCTTTCTATATCCTCTTCAACCGATGCAATCAAGACTCCCTCGTTTTCTCCAGCTATTCTATTTGTTTCAATGTGGGAATGCACAAAATACAATGAACATGAATGGAAGCTGGTATGCACCGGAGAACAAGCAATATGTACATACAGTAAAACAGACTCAATGAACAGTCTAGAAGATAGGCAGAAACATGAACCTTTACGCTTCTCCATCCATTGTTGTAAACGTGTAATTTTTTTTCCCTGCCCAAAAGATATTACAAGCCACAAAATATCACACAATTGCATGGTCGTAGCTAAACGATTTCTGGTTTTCTGTGGAAAATTATTCAGATATGATTCCACCGATGGAAATACATGTTCTTTATCCTCTACACAAATTGTTGTGCCCATGATACAAGTTTTTGGTTTTCCGTGGAAAACTACCCAGACATGCTTCCAGACATCCAAATATAATCTTGCAGAATATTTGTTGTTCATATCATACCTCAAGCACAACACAAATTGTATCGTGCACACAACAGTCTGTGTAGAGGAGAAAGAACATGTATTGTCATATTGACACATCTTATCCTACATGCTCTATAAATGTATCTTGCATATGCTTTATTCTAACAAAAAAACTACAGATATTGCAATTTCACATGTAATCCTTGAACAATTTTGCATGCAACTATATTCTTTCATGCCAGCACTGAAGCACCAAAAAAATCTCACAGAATAACAAATATTGACCTCAGAAGACAGGGAAAATAACACAATTGCATGTCAACTCCTGGGTGCAAGGGCTGAACACCGTAAAGAGCCCAAAAAAACAATAATAATCCAAAAAAAAAGAAAAACGAAAATCTCCAACCACCGTCGTTGGACCCCAACCCTGCAAGGCTGAATCAAACAAAAGAAAACAACAAGCACCAAATAACAAGAAAGAAAGAACAGGCTGAACTGCACCCCCAGGGCCCCAAAGCATAAACCCGAGCGAAACAAACAAAACCAGCAACCCACGAACCAATGAACCAACAAGAACCATCGAGCTAGTAAACAACATATGTATCTCCAACGATTATAAAACTGCAGACCAAGCATAGAAGGAACTGGAAACATACGAGGACCATGCCACTACAAATAAGAAAACATTCTTACTTACAGACTGCAAACACTGAACAACAAACAAGGAATAGAAAATGAAACTATGGCATCAAAATTACTCCAAAACGTTGAAATGCAAAAGCATAGGTCGACTCGCAAACGAAACAACAATAAGCAACAACTAAGAGACCAATGAAGAAGAAGCACTCACTGAACCAATAAACAATGTATGTAGCTTCAACGATAACGAAATTGCATTGCAAAGGTAGAAGAAGGATGAAACATACAATGGTTGTTGAACTAGTGGTGGACAAACAAGACTATGCAAATTCACTATAACTGTATGGAAAATTTCGAGGAAAAATGTACTCCGAGAAGCGTATTTACATAAACATTTAAGGTTGTCAGGTTGTCTAAGGACCTTGCGGTATGCAAACATTTAAGTTGTCAGGCCTGTTGGAGGACATCGCCTCATGTAAACATTTAAGCTATCATGCCTATTGAGGCATCTCGAAAAAAGTGTCAATACATTTCAACAAAAATACATCCGGCAAGGACGTTATAAACTTTGGAATTCTCAATCACTATAAAGCTTGGATATCAAAGCATTTCAATATGCTTAGTACATATCAAAACTTAGGAATATATTCAGCTAGTAGAAAATGCTAATACAAACATTCAAACTAATGCTAGTATTAATCCACCTTCAAGCAATATATAGGAAAAATATATGATTCAAAAAGACTGTATACGAGAAAAAGTTTGGATATGTTGCCATATAAAACATTGGGAATAGGAAAGCCATTAATAACACCTCCAATCTCTTATCCAATCAGATCAATGCATATATGGTACTTTTTATTATATAAAAATATATGCTTTTAATTCCCTAACTCCAACAATAAGTATTATGCAAATATTTTTGGTCAAAAAACAAACTAATATGTAGTCAACAACTTATTGATCACTATAATCTCTCTATGCCTACAACAAGGACTAATAACAATAATGATGTACTTTTAATGATAAATAACTATATATTTTAATCATGAAAAAGTGCATTGCCGCTTCATCCAAAAGTGGAGAACCTCTAAATGCATTATTGTGCAACCTAGGAGGGCTACCATAACTTGGAAATATAAGATTGGTATATTTTCTAGCATGACTATGAAGGGGAGATGATAAAGTATGTGTAATGGTCATGACCACCAGTATATACTTTAGTAACTCAATAAAGCATGTTACTAAATGATATATAGTTAATATGTCATAATTAAATTAATTTAAGTCAATTTTTTAATTTTTAATTAAGTATTAAATTAGTTCACTTAAATTTTTAATTAAGTGGAATATAGAGATACTTTGGAATAGGAGTTACTTTAAGTTGTAGTCTACTTAGTTTTTTTTAATTGTTATTAGCTGCATTCACGACATTTTTACCAACTTTAATAGAAAGTTATAAAAATCATGTATATTTAATAGAAAGTTATAAAAATCATGTATAAAATAAATGCACATTATAATGCAATTAAATGCACATTATAATGCAACTGAAAAGGAGAAATTAATAAAGGTATTGACATTTATATAAAATAAATGCACATTATAATGCAATTGAAAAGGAGAAATTAATAAAGGTATTGACATTTATTTTTACTAGTCTATTTTATATGTCTAAATGGGACAACCCATTAAACATTATAAATAGGGATAGCACAAAATAAAAAGTTCATATAAACTTTCACAATTTTTTTTTTTTTCCAATGGAAATTAACTGGCTGGGAACCCACCCCGATACTTCCCCACATTGTGAATGATATGGAAGTGGAAAGCAGCAGCCCAAGGGACTCGTAACCAGGCTTGAACTCGTGACCTCTCCCCAACCTGGGAAAGTGTGCGTACGTTCTCGCCAATCGAGCTATCCGTCGTGACTATATAAACTTTCACAATTAAAATTATCCTTTCAATTGTGAATATATTTCTAATATGTTTCATAAAGAAAGTGTGATAGTATTGTTAATGAAGAAAAATTATTGACAAAATAAAACTATATCAAAACTAATCAATTTATGCCATTTTACAGATACTTCTCTGGATTCAGTGTGATAAACACGGGAACACCTGACCTTGGCATGAAATTGTCCCTCATTTCGCATCGCCTCCAGGCCTCCTTCTCACGGATCTATCTCACGGCTCAATCTCATTTGAGGTAAAGACTATACCTATGGTACTTTTAAGAAATGATTTACATTTTATATATTAATTTATTCCCGCCACCATATTAAAGAATTGAAAACATGGTATATACGAGATTTGAACAATGATATCTTCATAATAAGTACCCCTTACTTACCATTCAACCATATCACAATGGATAAACACCTTTTCAGACATGTTTTTTTTTTACTTTATTATTTTTATTATTCCTTCGTAATCTAAAGTCAAAACAAACAAATTCTAAATAAATTAGAGGTTAAGGATTTCTTAACTAATTCAAGTGTCCTCTAACACTATCCATTGATTGAACGAAACACTTTTCAACAATATTAGTAGATGTTACTATTAGTAATGTAATTTATTCCAATATTGTAAGCATTCTTCGTTGATGAATGTTACACGTCATAATGTATGAGGTTTCACATTGTGATTTTCATCATATTTGATGGAGTTTGTTGGGGATTTATTGAGCTTATTCTCTTCTTTGACATCAGAGTTCTTTGGTTGAGGAGTTTCACTTCTCTTCTCAGTGGACAATCATGGTTGGTGGTTGCAGCATGGTTTTGGTTCTACTTGCAGCCTTGCTTGATGGATAACAACATGATACTTGATAGTACATATGTTAAATTATTCATGGATCATCCTAGTGACTAGATATGTTGATGCTATGATGTTGGTTTGTCACTGGGAGGGAGTGTTCTACAAGGTCCTCATGTTTTGGATATTTGATGGGGAAATACTTGATGATTGGATGAAGAACTAGCACTTTCTTATGTTGTTGATATGGTTGGATGATGCATGTTATCATAGTGGGATCTCCCTAGGTGATATAACTTAACATTGTAACATTTGTTAGACATCACCTAGGTGGAAATGTGTTTTATGATGTTAGTACCCTTGTTGATGTTATTGTTCCTAAGTATGAGTTAGAAAATGAGAGGCACTTCTTATATTTTGGTGATATAGAATTTTCTAAGGTTAGATGATGAATTGAGATGCAATAATCCTTGGTGGTGCACCCTAAGTTGGGCTTTATGGTTTTTTGGTATCATGGTGGGGGTTTTGGTAGGGAGAACATATTTTATTTCCATGGTAAAACACTTTAGTAGAGTGCACCCCTCATTGGCACACATATTCATGATGATTTAATCATTGAGGGATTATTTAGAGGTGGACTATAGTTATTAATATTTGTGCACATATGTTGAGGTTGATTTAACCATTAATTGGTTAAATTAATCAATTTTATCTAGATGAAGTTTGATGGCTTGAACACCCTACTTCATTTTGCATCATTTCACACTTGGAGAGGTTATTTGGAAGTTATTTGAGGCTTTATTATGGAGCACTCCTCTCTTTGGCACAAATTTCAAGGATTGCATGCATTATTTTATTGTTTATTGGAGGATGACACACCTTTGTTTCTAACGTGCACCTCTCTTGATTTTTTTAGCATCATTATGGAATTGGTTATGGACGGGTGTTGTATTGTTTATTTATAACTACTTTTTCACTACCTTTCCCTTGTGTGCATGGTTTGGGGAATCAATTGATGGATTTTTAAACAAAACAAGGTTTTGGAACACTTGTTCCAGACCCCCCTCCCCTTGTCTCCTTTGGGGCTGCTTGACCTCCTAGTCTAAGATCATTCAAACACCTGAGTCAGATTGACTCTTCGTCTCCCTGCTGGAACCCGACGAACTTTATCACAGGTCCCTCTTTCTCCAAAGGGCAAATCCTCTTAACCCCTCATCTCTCTCTCCTTGACCCTTTGAAGAAATTTGGCAGCAACAATCACTCTCTGTGCCAAGCCCTTTGTATCATGTGACCTCGGGTTGTGTCCAGGGGCTCAACCTCACAAGGCACAAGCTCTTTACACGACATCCAACTCTTACATTCTCGAACTCTAAATCAATAAACTCAAATAGTGCGAGGATCAACGGTCCCTTCCCCTCATTCTGATCGACAATTATGATCTATTTGGACTCTGGACTTTGAGAGTATCTCGATATCCTCCCCGGATATATTCCAAAGTATTATTCCTCAGAATCGACGGATTGCTTCCACGTGTCCCTTCTAGATCTAACAGTCTGGATTCAAACTGCTCTTCGCGACTTCACGAAGATATTTGTTTTCTCTTGGCAAACCTCCCAGAGCTCCAACTCCCAAACCTCCTAATCTCTTGCCACCTGTCTCCTCCCGACGATGGATGATTTCATGGTCTTCGGGACTTTAGTAAGTCCTCAAACCTTTTTCACACTTAGCACAATTTATTCCTGAGACTTAGGCTGTTCTCGGCCTTCTTCTTCACTCCTTGTAGAGTCCTAGACAAATTCTTATGGGACTTTGCTCAGCTTGAACCCTTTGAGGTTATCAATTTCTCTGCATCCTTCGGTGGACCTTCTAGTGCCCTCCTGGCAACTTAATACTCTTCCTCCTGAGCTTGTAATTTGAACTTACTATATTCTTGGCACACTCCTTGCGCTCGGCTAAGCCTTTTGACGGATTCTCCCTAAGGCCTTATAGAAGTCTTAAGGCATCTTCTTTCCTTGGTTGATGCACTCTTGCAAATCCTTCCTTCCTCAGAGTGTTCAAAAACCCTGGGGTTCTCTCGACACTTCTAACACTTCATAACATGTTTACTTTGTATGCTCTCATACTTTCTCTATCTCCTCTCTCTGCTATATCCTACATATTCTCTACTAGAAACAATACAAGAGTTTATATAAGAGGGGCTCGATGAGATTCCCTCCAAGCTAAGCTAGTGGTGTCTAATCACCATTCAAAATGATCGACTAACGAGGCAGATTGTAATGATGGAAATCTGATCCGAATCGTATGCAGATCCATCTTACCGTCAACCACTTAATGGCGAACTTATCTACAACTTTTGTGAAGGCACAACTTGGCTCTACAAACCTGTCAGCATTAATTTCCTTGATCACGATTTATATTATCGAAGGAAAAATGAGAGGGAGACGCCTCTACCTTCCTTGAATGCACACCACTCATGCTAATCAACCAACACATGATGAGGTGGAGCGATGTTCTTGCATCAAAATCCACGGCTACGAAAATTTATGAGCTCTTGCTTAGGAGCTTCCCAGCTCTGTTGAAATCCTCCTGGATCCCAAAATTTCTCCTGGAGTTGTCCTTTTGCTCCTCTTATTTGTTGTTGTTGTTGCGACATCTTTATCCTCCATGTTGCTCGTGCAAGTTCCTTTATGTCTAGATTTTCCTTACTGATCGCTTCTTCTGTTGACCTCAACATCAACCTCTGTATCTCCTCTATGGATTCTTTTAGCTACTTCATCGAATGGTTCCTCTTGTTCAATCTGCTCGACTGCAACTGCTAATGCAACTCTAAGGGTAGATTTTCTTGATTTTCCATGTTGCTTTCATCCCTTATGATGTTGACTGGCCACTCTGCTACAGACTCCAATTTCATATTCTCACCACTGAACTATTGTTCAGCTACCTCCTTTGACAGACTAACTCTTGTCAATTCTTCAGTTGGTTCCATTCCATCTTCCTCCAGTTGCAACTTGTGCTGGTATGTCTCCTCTGGCATGGCTATCTCATGGCAACCACCTTCTAGTTTCGGACTGTCCCACCAATCCTCTAGTGCCTTTAACTCCATCGCCTATTGAGTGAGTAACTCAACTGGTTGCTCCTCTTCCGTTGTGATAGATTTTAGTATCTTCTCCTTATCCTCCATGACAGTCTCATCTTGTTGTCCTTCTGTTGCATCCACAACATCTGTGCTAGCCTCTCCCCAGCTACTTGGCATGAATATATTGACTCCTTTGATGACTAGAATTCTCCTCTGATCCTTCTCGGTGATGGATCTTTCTAACTTTGCATCATATTCATTCACATGGATTGCAGTTATGCATGAATCTTCATATGGATGAGGCCTTTCTTCCTCCTCTCCATCTGTCAACACCCCCTGCTGACATGAACTCTCAGCTGAGATCATCTCTTCTCCCTTTCCCACTTGGCAACCTATGAGACCTCTGCTAGATCTCTTTCCCTCACCATTGAGGTTTTCAACACATCTCAACAACCTCTTCAACACCTGTTGCTGCCTTCTGGCCAACAAATTTCGAATAGGCCACTTAGCCGTCCTCTTCAAAGGCCACTTGTACCTCCAGTGTACTTTTTCTTCCTGCTAAATCTTAAATCTAGCCTCTCCATCTCTGCTCGGATTTCACTGAGCTCCTTGTCCATCTCTGATTTGATTTTCTGCGGGCATACTTCTCCTCGATCACTCTCATGACCTCCAACAACCATCTAGCTTCAACTACAACCCACCTGGTTGTTTACCATTTGTTGCACACCTTGCAACAGTTTCCATAGAGTATCACACTTTGTCTCCCTTGCCTACATAAATCAATTCTACGCTCTGATACCACTATGTTGGTATCAGAGTATCTCTTTTATCTCCTTCTTTCTGCCTGAGAAAAAAATCAGGCTCTGATACCACTTTGTTCGTATCAAAGTATCTCCTTTCACCGCCTCTCCTTTTCCCACACTCGAAGACAAAATCGGGCTCTGATACCACTTTGTTGTGGACCCCCCTCCCCTTCTCTCCTTCGAGGCTGCTCAACCTCTCAATATAGGATCTTTCAAACACTTGAGTCGGATTGAATCTTCAGCTCCCTGCTGGAACTCGATGAACTCTATCACATGTCCATCTTTATCCAAAGGGAATATCCTCTTAACCCTACATCTCTCTCCTTGACCCTTCGAAGAAAGTTAGCGGCGAAAATTGCTCTCTAGGCCCTTTCTATCACGTGACCTCAAGTTGTGTCCCAGGGCTCAACCACACAAGGTACTTCAAGCTATGGGCTTAGGCTCTTTCCACAACAACCAAATCTTATGTTCCTGAACTCCAAATCAGAGAACTCAAATGACACGAGGATCAACGGTCCTTGTCCCTCCTTTCAATCGACGCTTACGATCTATTCAGACTCCATCCTTTGGGAGTCTCTTGATATCCTCCCCGAATATCTTCTGGAGTACTGTTCCTTTGAATCGGTAGATCACTTCCATGCATCCCTTTATATCTAACGGTCTAGATTCAAACCACTCTTCGTAACTTCAAAAAGATATTTTTTTTCTCTTGGAAAACCTCCCGGAGCTCCAACTCCCAGACCTCCTGATCTATTTCCACCTGTATCCTCCTGACTATGGACAACTTCATGGTCTTTGGGACTTCAGAAAGTCCTCAACCATTTTGCACACTTAGCACAATTTCTGCTCGAGACTTAGGTTGTTCTCGGCCTTCTTCAACACTCTTTGCAGTGTCCAACACAAATTATTTTGCAAATTTTCTCGGCTTGAACCCTTCGAGGTTCTCAGTTTCTCTGCGTCCTTCGATGGACCTTCTAGCGCCCTCCTGGCAACTTAACACTCTTCCTCCTGATCTTGTAATTTGAACTTGCTATATTATTGGTGCACTCCTTGCACTCAGCTAAGCCTTTCAACGGATTCTCCCTTATCCCTTCCAAAAGTCTTAAGGCATCTTCTTTCCTTGGTCGATGCACTCTTGCAAATCCTTCCTTCCTTAGAGTGTTCAACAACCCTGGGGTTATCTCGATTCTTCCAACACTTTAGAACATGTTTCCCTTGTACGCTCTCATACTTGTTCTATCTCCTCTCTCTGTTGTATCCTACATATTCTCTACTGGAAACAATACAAGATTTTATACAAGATGGGCTCAATGAGCTTCCCTCCAAGCTAAGATAGTGGTGTCTAATCACCATTCAAAATTCCTAACTAATGAGGCAGATTACAATGATGGAAATATGATCCGAATCGAATGTTGATCACTCTTACCATCAACCACTTAATGGAGACCTTATCTATAGCTTGTGCGAAGGCACAACTTGGCTCTACCAACCTATCAACATTAATTTCCTTGATCATGATTTAGATTCTCGAAGGAAAAATGAGAGGGTGGCGCCTCTCCCTTCCTTGAATGCACACCATGTGTGCTAATCAACTGGCGCATGTTGAGGTGGAGCGATGCTCCTGCATCAACACCCCTAACACATTCTTCTAAGTTAAACTTCATTTGGAGGAAAATTTATTATTTTTTGGTTGGATGAGGTGTCTCTATGGCACATTTTTCTAGGGCACACCTCTCCTTGGTTCTCTTTCATTATCGCATGGTCAAATATGGTTATTTCAACTACATTTGGCATTATTTCAGCTACATTGGAGAGCACCCTCCCCTCTTTGATTTGGAATTAATATTATTTTATTTAGAAGTTGTTGTGGAGGAGTTTTATTGGACAATGGGTTTCTCTTAGAGGTCCACATCTGTGTCTTGTGCATTCTTGTACTTGGTCTTCTTTATATATTTGGAGATTATTCTTGGAGGGTGCACATATAGAAGGTTTCCTCTTGTTATTTTTAGAGGTTTTATCTTGGAGTTTACCCTTTATTGATACATTGGACAACACAATTGGAGATTTTCATATCAGATTATGTAACTACCTCGCTACTTTATTATTTGTTGAACTTGTCTCATGGAAGTGGTTACTTGAATATGATTAATTTATTATATATGCATGCATTCATCATGGAGGGTTCACTTAGTGATTTCTCCTAGGTGGTCCTTGGAGCACATCCTCTCAAAAGAAGGATTGTTTTATGTATATTTTTGAGTTAGCACCTTGGAGGGTGCATTCTATGTGGACCATGTGGCATCTTGACTTGGTATTGTGCCTATTTTTGGTGACATGACCCCTTCATGAGAATTGTCTTGTATATTCCTCTCTATTTTTTTATTGGATGACTTCCTTTGGAGAGCGTAGTTGCCACAATATCCTATCCATATGGTCAACAAGATCTAACTACTTCATTTGTTTATTATTTTTTTTACTTTTCATGGAATTAGTTGGAGATTTATTGTACTTTATTGTAAGAGGTATTAAGATACCACTATATAAAGAAGATCTTCTCTCCATTTTATGGTGTAATTGGAAATTAGATTATTGTTGAGTGAAATAAGTGATTGGACATGATGTCATTGGGATCCCTTGTGTATCAAACCCCTTAAACATTACTGAAGAAGTGAGGTATTTCTTCTTTGTAGTGTGGTAAATCTATATGCTATTCATTTATTGTAAATCTCTTGTAGGAACTTATATCTTTAACTCTAACATAAAGGCCTAGTAATGAGAACAACACTCATATAGGAATAAGCAATGTGAGGAGGTTCCCCCTCTTGCGTTATTTGTTGTCCTATTTCTATTTTTTAACCTTTATTCTATAATATCTAGTTGTTGATTGGATAATAATTTAGATAATAAACAACACCTTTATGTTAAATTGATGTGTGGCAAATTATCCCTCGAAGATTAATTTCCACATCATAATTTCCAACAAGAACTTTCAGGTTCAAAGTATCAAATACATTCATTTTACCTTAGGTACAAAATTAATTGATGATGGTATCAAACTAGTTCTTTCATCAAAGTAGGTGGAAGATGTCAAATCAATATTTCTACCTCATATCCTACATCAAAGTATTTGATGGTGACAAATTAGTGCACTCATTTTACAATTTTATCATGACTCCATTGGCCTTCATATGGATAAGCATTGATCCTTCATATTTTAATTCCCTTGTTTTCCCTACTCCTTCCTTTCCTTCCCTTACATAAACCCCATTCCATTTCCACTTCCACATAACTTAGTACAATACTTCTCTTTATCAAGGATTACTCTTCAAAGTTCAACTAGAGCCCCTACACAATATCCTTGATAATACTACCTTTATGGAAGCCCGCATTGAGTTGGAGAAGAGCCTACCAAAAGAGAAAGTAAGATCCATTGAGATGAAAATGGGTATCCTTCCTAAGTTGCACAAATCCTTGGGACTTTACACTTTCATGGGTGCTATATATTTAACACTCTTCCCTTTCCCTTTCATGGGTGCTAGATTAATTTCCAGATCATAATTTCCAACAAGAAATTTAAGGTTCAAAGTATCAAATACATTCATTTTACCTTAGGTACAAAATTAACTGATGAAGTTATCAAAAGAGTTATTGTTGGACACACCTACCACACTTAGAGGGGGGGGGGTGAATGAGTGTGGGGATCTTTTTCCCAAAACTTCCCTCTTACATAAAACTCATTAGTTAGCATTCGACATTTACTCATTACTCATTGTTGTCACTAATAATCAGTTAGATGTGAATACATATCAGAAACATATATTAGCAATATATCATCAACAAATCATCTCCACAAGGAACACAAGATGTATGTACAATTTTTCTTTTTATTATGGACTTCAATCCAGGGGTTTTTCAGCAACAACTGAATAGAGTACAACTCTACAAGAGCACCAACTCTATATGCAAGACTCAATGTACATTCTCAACACCAACTGAGATGAGGCAACAATCTTCCACAGATATCAATCTGTACCATAAACAAGAGCATCAACCATGCACCAACCTGTGCCAAACAACCTATAATCAACCTGTACCATAAACAAGTGCATCCAACCATGTAGCAAGTATATACCAATCATGTGTCAACTACTCATCAACATTAACTCATCAACATGTTCCAATGTCATCAACTATACACCTCATGTCTATGCCAACTCATCAATTGTGTAACACCTTCTTTCCCCCATCTTGTAAATATAACTGGACTGGCCAAGAACTATGGAAAACTCATAAATGTGAATATGTGATGTAAATGGACCTTCAGGAAAAGGTCAATGAATGTGAATAACATTGTGAATTTATTGCAGGACTGCTGAGAGGGGATGTGCAGAAAAAGAGACCACGATGGCAGTGGAAGGCACCTAGAAAGGTGGCGTTAACTTCCACCGAGAATTAATACCGTATTTGGACTCCACTGGCCCGAAGAACCAAAAGTGGCTCGCTGGCCCTGAATTAAATGTCTCGCGGGCTGGTAAGTAGATGGTTTAATGAGGGATGGGAGGTGAGCCTCCCATCCGTAGAGCCGTCAGGCCTGATCAACACGAGGGTAATCGCGCCACATGCAACCTCGCAAGAGGATAAGGCATGGGGTAGAAGCGATTGCGGGGATAAAAGCGAGGGGAGAACTCTGGCATTATGCAGAGTGAGTGATAGCAGAGAGGAAGGATTGCAACCTTCGCTCCTGGTCATTGGCAAACAGAGACACAGTCTCACAACATCGTGGTCTCAGCTCGGGGGTGGCTAGTGGTAAATCCCCTGGGAGTCTCTAAGCCTACGGTTGGGTGGAAACGAGCACCCCTCTCAGCAGTTGCTTGACCCTAGTGTTATCTATGATA
>JZKD02S1675829.1:152683-186829 GCA_000966675.3 Picea glauca
GATGTAGCCCATAAGAGGGGTGAACTCCTTTATCAATTGTTGTGCACATGTGTTTATGTTCAATGTTTATGTTGTTGTCTATGTGTATTTTTCATAAGTAATCCTTAATTTATGTCTTGAAAATTGATCTTGTTGCTTTAAACACATAACATTTTCACTTGCAATAAGTTTTTCAAGTTTTTCAAGTCTTCTTCATTTTTAGATCAGTTGTCCTTTAATTTATGTAGAACCTTGCCTCCCTGAGCACTACCATTATGCTCAATTGTGCACCACCAGCCCCCATTCTACACCTGTTATCCAATCCCCCTCTTGGAAATTCCACCTTTCTATCCACTAGATCCACTAATGCTTGCATCTCATAACTACTTCTTTTATGAAGAGAATTTGGTCCCAACATTTTTTTTTGGCTAAATTATCAATATTCATAGTGTTGTAACATGCACTATTCCAACTAAACATTATCACTATAATATAATTAGTCACTACCCATTTCCTTGACGAAACTAGTCTTGAAATACCTTTATCATTGATTGACATTTCAACATTATGAAAATATTATTTTATGTCATATTTTTAATATTCTTTTCCATCCATGGATTTTCTCAATTTTAAATACCTTTCTTCACTTTATTGAGTGATTTACTATGAAGCACTACTTGACCATTCAATACCACTATTCTCCAAATGGAATTTCTACATTCTTCCATTTGCACCTATACCTTGCTTCCATTGCATAGTCTAATAATAGATACAACTTTCTTGCTTTGGGTACTTTTAGACAAAAGTTGTCAGATCACATCTAACAATCCCTATTCATGCATCCCTACATTTTCACATAGATATGACTCATCCAATCCCCGAGGCACACTTCATCTCATGATATCCTTTTTCTTTCTCTTGTAGCAAGATTGTAGCCTTCACTATATTTCTACCTTCAAGGCTATGGAGTTCTTCTTAATTCCTTGTACTTGCAATGATATTCATCAGTTATTGGCTTCATGCTTTATGTGAGAGGTTCTATTGATTTTCCTTTGAAACCCATTCAGAATCTACAGCTTCCGAATACTAATATTCCCTTGCTCTTCCTTAGACATTTTTCAACCTTGCATCACCTGCTCTGCAATGCTACACTTCCCTTTACATCTCTTGATGCTTTAGTTAACTAAACAAGCTTGACCTAATTCCTCATCCTATGGACCTTAGAATTAATATAGAACACACCCATGAAAATCTCAATTGTGGAATCTTATCCTCTTTCTATAATTCCATCATCCAACATTCTTTGCTAGAGTGCTCCTCTGCTTATTAATCAATGCCTTGTTAATAAGCTCAACCACCTTTTCCCATTATTTGATTGTTTCACTTCAAGTGAGCCTATATACTTATGCATAGGAATTATTATGAGTTTCAGTAATCTTCCTTACCCAACAATCACCCCTGGTACTCAGCTCTATTTATTGGAAATGTTTCTCCAAAGTTTGACATTTTTTGAGAAAATCTTCACATTGAGTAATTACATGGTTCATGGAATCTAATTCCACTTCCTCCTATAATTTTATGGAAAAACTCAATGCTCCCATGGAAAATTAGTATTTCTATTATGTTTTCTTTGGAATTACCTTTCCAATAACCATACTCATGCTTCAATCTAATTTTTGAGCTAAAACTTATGACTTCCTGAAATTCCATTCTACTCAATGGTTTCCTTCAAGTCCACCAAAAAAAATTCCTTATGATTCCTTTAGAATAATTTTGCTCGAGACTAAATTTTGAGTGGATACCTAGATTCTAATATCCAATAGATTTCCAATGACTACTAAATTATGAGCAAGGATCTGAAAGTTGTAGTCAATTGAATGTTTCCAATTTAACCCTTTTGTACACCTTCTCCCAAGTGCAAAATAATCTCAAACACCAACTTTTTTCACTGAAAAAGGTAAATCTATCAATAAAAAAGGAAAATTTTCTATGAGACATAGATAATGTTGTTAAAAATAAAATCATAGAAACTCTCATATTGTCAAACCGATGCTCTAGTCAAAATATGCAAAAATATGGAAATGACAATTTTGCCCCTTTGCACTTTCTCTTGACCTGGCAATTTTAGCCTTGTTTATGGATCCTTTCAAAAACGCCTTCGAGATTTTGATATAATATCAATTGGGTATGTATAGGAATATTTTATAAATAATATGTCATGATGTCACCTTTAATCGAGCTCTGGACTGATAGTTACAACCCACAAAAGTTTTGACTAATTTACATTTTTGGTCATGTATGCTACAAGTGTCTTCTTTTTGCTTCTACACAGTTTTACATACCCAGATTCCAAATCTAGTTCCATGGATGCATTCTTTGGTTCAATAGATTTCTATATATTTCTCATGGGCCCCAAAGATACTCCTGAGCTAGCATTATTCCCTCTAAAAGAAATATGGTACTAAATTTTACCCTTCCTTGTTTTGGTTGTAACTCCCTCATACAATCTATGTTTGGCGAATAGTTTAGCTTGATGGAAAGCTCTCTTCAAGCTCTATTATTTTAGAATAAGAAACTTCATGTCCTTCTAAGACACATAGTGGACACACAATTTCATACAAATTTCATTTTCTAAAAATGTTGTTTATGCCCTAAAAAATGCCCTGCAAAATGAAGGCCTTCGAAAATTAGAATTTTCATGGAAACAATTCACTAAATTATTGTTGTAACAGTGTTTAGATCCAAATTATTTCTTTAAAAACTAGGATCAATACCAATAATTTATCTTCCTAGACTTTCCAAGATATATCTAGGCCTCTACAATCCTGTCAGAATATCTCTCTCAGAAGTTCAAATTGCTAGGTACGTGAATGTCTTCAAAATTTGCAGTCTGAAACACTATAGGACTCTCCCCATCGGGAAACCTCCATCAAAAATGATATTTACTTGCTTGTTGACCCTTCCAAACTCTGAAGTCTGATAGCATATTCGACTTTCTCTGTTGGACTTCATCCATATTAAAACTCCTCCCTGAACGAACCTTTCGAAAGACTCTTCTGAAGGCTCTTGAGAACCATTCTTTCTGAAGCCATGGACTTGACTACCACATGGGATTATCTGATTCTCCCACTCTTGATGACATGGAACACTAATGTGGTGACTTACATGTTTTTCTCCTTCACCCTTGGCCCTTCCAAGAAAACATGCTCGTCTGATAGATCAGATGGTCATACATCATGTCGATAAATGGCCACGATCATCTTGGGCCCCAAATATATGCACTAGTTACCTCGGTCAGATTGACTCCCTCGAAAGGTGAAATTACCTTTCCTCGAGCCTTCCAAACATGTCTTTCTGATTCTACCTTCCCTAGAAATCCAACAGCTATGAGAACTGTCGATCAAGGACCAAGATCATTTCATGCTTGTATAATCAGACTCCTTTCTTTGGACTCAACCTTATGTTCAAATTCATACCTTTTGAAACCTTCTTCCCGAAGGCTTGTTAGGAACACCCTGCTCGAACCTCTTGTGACTGAATCTTAACCGTTGATTCTCTAGGTCAAATTAATTTGGGTTGTCAATTACTAAACTTCATGACCATCTTGAAACTTATATGATTTCGACCCTCTAGGCCAAAATCGACTTTGCAACCTACAAATCAACGCCATAAGTTCTCTTCTTCGACTATTTTGAGGCATTTAAACTTGAAATCTGCTCATAATTTGGGGATTTCACTCTGGTTCACATTTTTTCCCCAAATCCATCACAGGACGAAATCTACAACCACAAATTTGTTCAATTCATGTCGGCTTCTAGCCCATACAAGCTCAGTGTTGAACCTTGAGCTCTGATACCATTTTGTAACATTACCCAACTTAACCATGGAACATTACTATGCAGAAACTCATTAAATGAATAAGATTTACTTCTAATCAAATTCTTGTAGCTTACCAACTACAAATCACATACATATTTAACCATTTGATTGATACCACAACTCTAAATGCATCTAACAACATATATTAAACATGAATGAAACTATTCAACAAAACCACAAACACACAACATTCATATAACCCATTTACACAGTGGAGTGACACAAGAACATAACAAAAAACACTTATTTGTTAATAATTAAATGACTAGCTATTGTAACGTACCCAACCTCATAGGCCGAACCAAACTACCTCAAGAACACACTTCAAAACTGATTTCAAATTCTGATAACAATTAATTAATAAAGAAGCATGAAAAAATCACGTGCAATAATCAAGATTCATGCTACAACATAAAAGAAATGAACAATATGCCATGCACAACAATAACCATCAAGCATGCACACAAAAATACATCTTAGAGGTAAATATACACAACATAATATAAATTATGAAAAAAACACAAAGATAAATTATAGTTAATTAAACCATCACCAACTGACTGCAAGCCAAGGACATTCCTCCCAACAATAGACACTATTGTTCCAATTCTCAACAACAGGTCACCCCTGAGCCAGGTATATGAATCCACAAGTAAAGTTCCTAGGCTAAACTTAAGACATACAATACTTGGCTAACTAAGTCTCAGGTTTTCCCAACCACACAACAATCCTAATTTCTATCTCTCTTTCCCCTTCAGGCTACACAACAAAAATAAATGAACCCCTTACTCTATTGTGAAGTCCCTTAGGATGTTCCATTTCTCTCTAGGGCTCCAGTGCTACTGGTCAAGAAATATCCATGCTATAAACTCCAAGGATTCTTAGTTGTGGATAATTATTTCCGAATTGTCATCAATATTAAGAACACAAGCATTCATTCCCTCCTTAAATGATCAGTGATTCCTCACAACCATCTAGAAATGGCTCTCTACCTCCATCCATTCATTTCCATTCCCATACCAAGAGCACATGAATGAGTAAGAGTGAATGAATGACTAACAATGAATGAAGAACCAAAAGAATGAGTGTAAGAGTGAAGGAGTGAACAACCCCAAAATAACCCAAATATGGATTTATATTGTTGGACAATTGGTTGTCATTGATGTCAACAAGCAGTGGTTATCATTGATGTCAACAAAAGTGATGGGTGTATTTGTAAAAGTCTCCAAATTGGTCCCCTTATGGCATAGCTCTAAGCATGGCCCTCATGGGAAGGTGCTTTGAAGAAGTCTACAAGTAACCCTAGAGGTGTGGTTATGGAACGCAAACTTGATCGAGGAAATAAGGACATAAATGACAACATAAATATAGGAAATCCATTCATAAATGAATAGTACTCATCATGTCATTTCCAGTGATAGGTGGTATGTCATGTGGTTCCTCACGGTTGAGGAGTTATGAGGTCATGAAGTTGGAAGCCCCAAAGATGGGTTATGAATCCCCTAGATGGTTACGAGACAATTAATGAAAGGGTTAATTGGTTGTAACAAGAAACCCCTAAAGTAAGGAAAGAAGTTACTTAAAAAAAGTATAAATACCCCTCAAGGAGTCTTTCATAAGTACATTCACACACATATCTATTGATTATCTATATTGTGAATAAATTTTGGTCTATTGGCAAATCCGAGGTTGAGTATGAGGTAGAAAGTCTCAGGGTGTGAAGGAATTTCAAAGATGAAAGTCTTGAAGTTGAAGAAAAATGTGAGTAACCCTAGTTTATGAGGTATCGGTGGGTTGCATGTCAGAAGGGTGTCGATGTACGTAGACTACAGTGGAGAAAATCATGGATATTTGCGGGTAGTGGTGGAGGAATTCATAGATCTATGAAACACTTGTGAAATGGTGTGAGGTGATGCTTGTACCAAATTGTTAATGCCCAGGTTGGTTTAATCATCTACCATCTGATACAATAGAGTGTCTACATGATCAGAGGTATCTTTTTATGTGTGTTTATCATGGATGATATGGCACATGCTTGAGTCATTTCTTGGAGGTCCTTTTGGTTTCTAGTTTCATATGGTTGAGGTCCATGTTTCGATGTCATTGATACATTCTTGATACATATCCTTGCTACATTATATATAGTTGTTATGGTTCATTATTAGAATCACATATTTGTGATATTCACAAATATTTGAGGCATATCTTATGGTATATGGTATGATGCATGTTTGAGGTACATTTTGGTACATGGTTTGGATACTTGATGTTGATATGGTATATATGAGTAGATCTGGTTGATATATCAATGACATATATAGTGACATGTACAATGACAGGTTACAGGTTGATGATTAGTTACAAATTGATGTGACAGTGATAGGTTAGAGGTTGATGTGACATTGACAAGTTGATTATAGGTTGATTATCATAACCAGTGATGGTATAAGTGGTAGTGAAAGTTTGGTCTACATTTATGTTTCAAGGTGATAGGATGGGGCAAGGAAAGGGGGTCTTATCCTCCTTTTGGTTGGTGTCGAAGAACCCAGGGAGTTGGATATTCCTTCAAGTTGGAGCCTAAGAATTTGAGGGTTATAGCCTCCTTTTTGTTGGAGCCAAAGAATTCAAGGAGTTGTAGCTTCCTTCAAGTTGGAGCATGTAAATAGAGGGTTGTAGCCTCCTTCCAATTGTAGATGTATAATTGGGAAGTTGGTGCTTCCAATGAATGTATTCTTTTGATATATATAAAAAACAATCTATGGTTTTCTCCCATTTGGGTTTTCATGTAAATTTGAGTGTACCTTGTTTCTGTGGATGTCTATTATGCTCTGTTGATTTATACTACTCATGATGTATTGATGATATATTGTTGATGAAATTAATGATTACATATTGTGGTTAAAAGTGATAATAAAGTGCTCATATTGATTCACCCCCCCTCTAAGTATTCCAACAATTGGTATCAAATAAGGTCCTTCAAGAAACAATTTAACCACTGGAAGGAGATCATGTAATATGCTAAGATTGGAGCACCAAGGTTTGATGGTCAGAACTACTCCTTTTGGAATAAAAGGATGAAAACCTTTTTACACGCATATGGATTTGATGTTTGGTAGTCAACAATAGACGGATATGCAACACCAACCACTCCCCCAACTAAAAAATATGGAAAGATAATTAGTGAAAACAAAACAAAGGCTAAAGGAACCATTCTTAGTAGTCTGTATGATTTAGTATTTTTCAAAGTTAAGCATTGCAATACTACAACAAATCTTTGGGATAAACTTCAAAAAATTTACGAAGGAGATACTAAAGTCAAGGGAGATAAGCTTCAAACCCTTAGAGCTAAGTTTGAGAAATTCTAGATGAAGGAATATGAAGACATTGCAACCTACTTTCTACGAGATGACGAAGCAATGAACACCATTAGAGATCTAGGAGAAGAAGTTGATGAATCAATGGTGATTCAAAAGGTTCTAAGATATCTACCTATGAGATTTGATCCTAAGATATCAGGCCTGGAAGAAAGAACAGATCTTGATGGTTTGAGCATGGACGAACTACAAGAAATATTCACAACTTATGAAATGAGGATAGAACAAGAGAAAAAAATCACGAAGGAAGCAATTTTCAAAGAATCCAAGAAGACAAAGAAGAAAAAAAAGAAAAAATCAAAACCAAATTGTAGTTGCAACGATGATTCATAGGAAGATGGAGAAGTGGAAAACTTCATAAAGAAGTTAAAAAGAGGAATCGACAAGTACAAAGGTATGCTTCCATTGAAATGTTTAATTATGATGGTATTGGTCACTTTTGTTCTAAATTTACTTATGCTAAGAATAAAGGTAGCAATGAAGAAGAATATCCTAAGAAGAAAAATAAAAATAAAAAAGGAGACAAGAGAAGGAACAAAAATAAATTCTTAAAGAAATTATTTTACTCAAAGGAAGATAGCTCCTCATCAGAAGAGAATGATGACAATGGAAATGATTCAGAAAGCGTACTCATCATGGTAGTAGATGATGATGAAGAGGATTTTTAAGAAGAAGACAAAGTCAATATCATAGAAGAATTAATCAGTTCCTTAGAAGAACTAGGGAAAAAAAGAAAGAAAAACAAGTCACTCAAGGTAGAATTAAAGAAGAAAGAAGGATCTAAAAATTCCAACTCAAAAGAAATCGAGAAGATAATCATGAAGTTAAAAATACAGGTAGAAGAAGACAAAAGGATTGAATAAACACTCAGAAATCAGTTAGAAGATAAGGAGAAGATGATTGAAAGCTTGGAAGCAGAAATATTCACCTTAAGAAAATATCTCTAGAAGAAAGATATGCAGCAGAATAACACCAATATATTGGATGAGATCATCAATAGTCAAAGGACATACTATGACAAGTCTGGGGTAGGATACAACTAGATGCAGATTGAGAAAGGTTCAATCTCCAAGACAACATAAAAAGACACAAAACAAAGTAGTTATGCATAAATAGTCAAAGGAACTATCAAGAAAGAGGAATACATGAAGACTCAAGAAGCAAATCATGGAGGAACCAGACCACGCAGAATATTCAAGACACAGAATTAACAACCAGGAACATCTCAAGAAGAAGAAGGACTCAAAAGACCGACACCATTCAGAAGATCCCCTACATCTAGGTATTGAACTATTTTTATTGGTTTATGCTATTCTTATAACATTTTTTCACACAAAGATACAAAATCTATAGCATGTTAGCACCATGATTTTTATAGCTAGAGTTAGAGATTTGTCCAAAAAATTTCAAAGTCATGCTATGATCTTGGGAAAATAAAGGAATTCCTAGATGAGTCATAGTTAGTGTGTCAAGGTTTATGAAGTCAATGATCAAATAGAGAATGGCTTGAAATGTCCATAAGGGGTTTAGCCATAATCTGGTTTAAAGGGTGTATTGTCTTTTTCATAAAACACTACCACAAAGGCAAAAAACCCAAGAGTGTAAATTTCATCATGTCCAAGTTGTAAAGGTTTACTTTCCTAAGTCTCGAGTCATGTTAAAAAGTGGGAAACTATGTACCAAGGGCGAATCAAATGGTTAGGGTGAATGTCATGTCAAAATATATTATGGTTCATCATTAGCTAATCATGAGGTTAGAAAGGGGAACAATCATGGGACTCCATATCATTTATACCATTGCAGACTTCAAAGGTCTACCCACTGCGCAAGTTCATTGCACAAATCTTTAAATTTTCTTAAAACGTCTTGTCGCTATGGATATTCCTTCCCTTTTCATAATTTCATTCCTTATCCATTTAAGCATAAATATTGGAAACCTTTTGTTTTTCTCCATCACCTTCAAGACTTGTGCGTCATCCATATATTTTCCAATAAGATTCAAAGCCCTCTTCTATGCAAATACTATGTGCTTCCAGTCGCTATGTAAATCTACCACTTTGTTTTTTATGTGTATCCTCCATTTATTTCAATCATTGTTCAAGAGCCTTTCTTGGAGCCTATTGCAAATTAGCTTCTAGAACGAGTTTTTTTTCACATAATCAACTTTCTTTATTTTGAACTAAACTCTTGCCACTTGTTGTTGCGCCAAGTTTTCTACTATTGTTTATTGTTGCGCTGAGGTTTTCATTGTTGTTTATTACTGCGTCAAGTTTTCCATTGCGTCGAGTTTTCTGTCGCTAATTTATTTGTTGCGCAGAGTTTTTTGTTGCTACCTGTTCCTGCACACCATACAAAAGTCATTATTCTCATTTGTTACACCGAGGTCATTTCTCTTGTTTGTTGTCAAAGTTTATTGTTCTCTTTTTCATTACGCAGAGGTTTTTACAATCTATTATTGTGCACCTGCAGTTTACACAAAGTTGACATATACCAGCATCATGACAAATCCTCAATGAAAAATAAAGAATGTAAGAAGTTGGAAAGTCATGAGGTTAGAGCCACAAAATTTAAAGTTGGTTAATGTAGGCCTGATGATGAGAGTGTCCTTTAAACAAGATGGATACATAATATTCTATGAAAATATTCAAAGGTATAACGTCCATCTAACCAAGCATTTTGCGCTCAATTTTAATGGTGTTAATGCAACTATTGTAGGGATCACTTTCCAAGTGTCATAGGAAACCATATTAGCAGCGACGAAGATTCCTATGCAGGGAGAAGAATGGTTTAAAGGTATCCCATTATATACTTCATGTTATATTGATTTTCTCAAGCCTGAATACAGAAATCAGAAGATTTGTGCCAACATTCCTAGTGAATATCTTTCAGAACCTTTTGAGAAGCTTCTGAGGATAATCCGGAAATACTTTACTTTTGAGGGTAGGTTTGAAAAGGTACATGAATACCACATTAGGCTCGTGATTCATTTCACAGGGAGAAGTCCCTTAAACTTACCTTTCTTTCGATGTAGAAGTCTGGCAAAAATGGTAGACAATGTCCAAGCCAAAGCTGACAAGCCACAAAGTACCTTATTCCATTTTTCCTTGATAAAGTTGTTAGTGGTTGAGGAGCTTTGAAAATTAAACAGGGATCGGGGTTCCTTATTGATTTCAACAAACATTTCCCTAGATCCTAAAGTTTATACTCCCTTTTCTATTGAGAAATCATCATTTCATAGTTCAGGGGTAAAAGGAGGTGGTGTTGTTAAAAGGGGAAAAGGAAAATAAATTGAAATTCATCACTCAGTCATACAGCCTCGAATAAAAGAAACAAACTAGATTCACTGATGAAACTGATGAGGCACAAGATCCCAGTAAACCACGCACTAGGTCCTCTTCTAGGAGGTTTCCCATACCCAAAATTCGGACAGATTTTGTTGAATGTGTAGACCAGGAGATTGATGAGGAACAAGTGTAACTAGGTGAGAAAGATGCAAATATCAAGGATATGAAACAAAAACTCAAGAAAGATCAACATATTATAGTCCAACTTTATCAGGAGAACAAAGAATGGAAAAGGAAGCTAACATAAATAAATTTTGAAGCACAAACACCACAAAGTAAAGCAGGCCAAAGATATCCTACCTCACCAACATGAGGAGAAAAGAATATAACATGGTTGAAAAAGAAGCTAAGAGAATCTCAAGATGAGAACATTAAGCTTGGGGAGGAAAAAAGAATATCATAGGAAGGAATCATGAAACATTACAAGAAATACAGACCATTTATAGACAATGCGTGTGCAACCATCTTTGATGCTCAATAAAAATTGAAGAGGAATCTGGCTTTGTTGAGACAGATGAGAAGTTTAACGAGACAAAAATTCTCATTAAGAAATGAAAACAGGACCTTACGACTACAAGTGAAATTGGATAAAGAAGATAAGGACAAATTGAATAATCCCAGCCTTTGATGCCAACTAGATTGGCACAAGCAACCTCAACATGAAAATCCATTGCGTGAAATCACTGTGAAAATACCGCAACCAACACTTGTGCAATATAAACCAGAATTTACTGTGCAAAGGTGACAGTGTTGTCCAACGACACACATGATGACTCATAAAACCCATATGGTTGAAATTCGCTCAATAATTTATGATTGTAAATGAAATTTCAGTTAGGTTATGATTAGCAAATCGAGTTTCCTATTTTTGGTAAATTTATAGAGGTTGTTGTTCACTTTGAAAACAACCATATCCATAACTCTAGGAGATAATAGTTCTACTCTTAGCAACTAAGTGTCGATTTATTTTTCTATATATATGGACTATTTTGATGTAAAAAGGGCAAGCATAAGTATAGGCATTTTGATCCTCAATGTAATTTTCTGAATCTAAAGGAAATACAAATTCAGAATTCTTGAATTCCTTATGGAAAAGATTCTAATGGTAGTGATTTGAAGATTGTACTATTCTTTGTATGTATTCCTTGTGTACTTATTTTTATCTACACTTTTCTTCTCCTTGAATTGGTAAATTAAAAGTCCATAATTCATCTAATGGTGCTCTAGACTTAACTGATTTAAATTTTGTCTATCTTCTTAACTAAGGTCAGAATTCATCCTTTATGATGCTCTGATTCTATTATGTGTTTCTTTTATTCTTTCACCCTACATAATCAAACTCAACATTGAAGTTCATCACCTTATTTATCCTTTGTTCCTCTTAGGCGTTCTATCTACCAAGCATTGTTTTCTTTTGTTTTCAGGGATTGACTCCATAGCACTAAAAATACTATACCTTTTTTCCATCAAATCTTGAAAAACTATCTCAAAATTGTAAATCTAACCATCAATTCAAAGAAACCCATATATTAGAGATCAATTCTCAGAGAAATCCCTCTCTAGATTAGAAAGGCTAGTTTCCAGTCTTAAATTTGGTTTGTAGGTTACCTTTGTAGATTGTTTCTTCAGTCCAAAAATTTACTTAGCGTTAACATTTTGGCATTGTTTCCAGGGACGAAATTGAAAATTTTCCCTGGCAAATAACGACTTAAAGATTTAGATTTGCTTCTTGAAGGTAACAATGAATCAAACACCTTTTTTGGATGAACTATTCTTACCCTAGTGACTTCATTTAATAAGATCAGTAGCATAATGTTTTTTTTTTCGAAAATAAGAAATCCTGGCTTCTAAGAGAATTTACACTAGAAGCAACCCTGATCCAGAACCCACAACATCTGTGTCTGATCCTGAGAAACACTTACACAAAAGAAAAGAAAAGACAGTTAAGCCATTTTTTTTCTTGGACATAAATCTATCTTCACCCAAAGACGGGGTAAAAAGTATCGATGATCTTGATTTTGATTTTCAATTTGAACAAACCTTGTTCAGATCTAGATCAGAATCTAATTTGAATGAAATTATCTTTCATGAGAATAAATCTCAGTCTTTGATTCCCACTGTCCCCATTCAGACTATTCTTATTTAGACTATCCCCACTCGAACTATTCAGATAGCCCAAAATCCTCCTAGAGCTATGGCAGCCAGATTTGCTCCTCTTGCCTTCCCTGCCTAGTTGCATGATTTAACCCAAAATTATAATCAGAGAATCAGATCATTCGATGTTGAAGAGAATGTATCAGCCCAAAGACACTTATATTGGTTCAATGATTTTGTTGACCCATAGGAGGTATATCACGAGGATGCAAAACTCATGATGTTCGCACAAAGTCTTTCAGGATAATTTAGAAAGTGGTTTAAATCTCTTACTGCAGCAAGCATCCCTGATTTCGCAACTTTAGAAACACTTTTCCTTGCAAGGTGGGGTGACAAAAATAATCCTCTTCAATTGCTAGCTCAGTACAATAAAATAAAAAGATCACCAAATGAAACAGTACAAGAGTTTTCAACGAGATTTATGAAAGTTTACAATTCAATTCCTACTGAATTAAAACCTCCTCCTGGAGCTGCCCAACTTCAATATGTTGATTCTTTTGACAATAAATTTGCCTTGTTTTTAAGAGAACGAAGATCCAATAAATTAGATGATATGATGAGTGATGCAATTGAAGTAGAGATAAATTTGATGGCATCAGGGAAGATCAAACATAATCCTGACAGAGATGTGAAGAAGGTCCAAGGAGAATCACAACCCTCAACTTCTCAATCATCAGATGAGAAATTTGATTTGATGATGAAAACTATGGAAAGATCCATGGAAAGAATGTCCTTGGATAATAATCCTACCACCATAGATCAAACTGATTTTCATCCCATAAATCAAATTTTAGAAGAGCTCCAGTCCCACAGATCAGGCAAAGAGACCAGAGAAATCAAGGTGATCAACAAATAAAACCTCCTTTCCAAAAAAACTATGTAAATGAATATTTTGATCAAACAATTGAAGACAATATGCATTTTTGTGATGATACAGAAACAAAAGTGTTCTTAATTAAAGAAGAACATGATCAATTTATGGATGCAAATAATAAGTTTATGCAGGATAATGATGGTATATTGTCAATGGAAACAAAAGAGTATAAGAAGGGAGTTCAAAATGTGATTATGCAATTTCAGAAACAATACAACCTCTGAAGAAAAAAGGTTCCTACAAATCCCCTAAAGACAAATCCTACAAGGGAAATTAAGATAAATACACCTTCTTCAAGCCAACCTAAGAAAGACAATTCAACAAAGGATGCAATGGAGAAAGGAAAATTCAAAGAAGAACCCCCAAAGAAGATACTCGAGGCAAGAAAGGAAGCAGTCATCAAAGAGGTAGAAACATCCCCATGTCCTTTTAATTTTGAAAGTGAAATGGATAAAATAAAAAGATGTGTTCCATTTAATGAGTTGATTAAGAATGGTGAATATAGAAATCAGATCATTAAAATGTTCAAAATGGAAGAATCCCCTGACATTTTGATTGTGCAAGATGATCACCCTACTATCTTGTTTGTCCCACGTGTAGAGGAGAATGGCAATGTTGATGGTGTCCCTCCTTTTTATGTTAGTCTTAAAATTCATGACATGACCTTACATAATTCCATATTAGATTCAGGACCATCACATAATCTGATGCCCAAGGTAGTCATGGATGAGTTGGGCCTAGATATTACAAGACCTTACAATGATCTTATCTATTTTGACTCAAGGAAGGTGAAATGATTGAGTTTAATCAAAGATTTAGTTGTATCATTGTCTCAAATTTGACATGTTGTTATCTAGATCTTGAGCTGCAAAGTTGAAATGGAATTTGAAAATGGATATGTCATATGCTATTATCCCTGTTTTTGGCCAAGAAATGAGGTTGTATAGAGAATTGTTTCTCAAGTACAGGGTGAGGAGAAAAAATCAACCAAACAACCATCCCATTTACTCTATAGATCCTAAGGTTGGTTCCTCTATTTTCTATAATAAATTGATTTTTTAAGAGGAGGATCCAACGACTATCATGGCCATCAAAGACAAATTTAATCATCAAATGGAGGAAATTACAAATCAGTAAAATAGTGCAGAGGATGAGATGTGAAACACAAGATTTGATGGAGCTGCTAGAATAGAAGGAGCAGGAGCTAGTGTGTGGATTAACCCTCCCAAGATAGGTACAAAAATATGTTTTTACAAACTTGATTTTGATTGAACCAATAACATGGTTGAATATGGGGCACTGAATTTGGGATTGAAGACTTTAAAAGAATTGGGTGCTAGGAGGATAGTTGTACATGGAGATTATGAGCTTGTCATAAATCATGTCAAGGGTATATATCAGTCCAAGCATCCTATATTGAGGGAATATAGGAATATAGTACTTGATATTCTTAAAGAGTTTCTAGAATACAATTTTTTAGTGATTCCTAGGGGGCAATGTCAAATTGCAGATGCTTTAGCTACTTCAACTTCTATGTTCAAAATTCCAATTTTTCCAAGTAAAAAGTATGAAATTGAGGTCAAGCATAGGCCAGCAGTACTTGACAACATTAAATATTGGAAAATGTTTGAATATGACAAACAGGTAGAAAGATTCATTTAGATGACTGATGAATTTGTTAATTCAAATATTGGTGATGAGTGTTTTTGTGAATAGAATGAATATGTAGTTGTGTTAAACAATGATGATTTTTTTTCAAAATCATATTTATGGGAGAGATATAGTGCAGCTCAAAAATAACATTATTCCCAAAGTCCTGGTCCCATTGGAAAATATTTTTGACAACAACGATGTAGCTAGAAATCCTAAAATCACTACAAATGACGAGGACATAGAAGATTGTAACATTGGGACTCAGAAGCATCCCAAGATCATCAAACTGTCCAAAACACTTAGTCCATAAATTAAATAGAGGTGTATCATCCTAATGAAGGTTTTCCATGATGTCTTTGCATGGAGTTATGAATATTTAAAGGTCTGTGATACTAAAGTAATTCAACATGTAATTCCAACCAAAGATGATCATAAACCTTTCAAGCAAAAGTTGAGAATAATAAACCCTATGTTGTTTCCATTGATTGAAAAGGAGGTAAGGAAGTTGTTTGATTCCAAAATTATAGTGTCCTTAATATTTTCCAAGTGGGTGGCTAACCTAGTGCCTGTCAAGAAAAAAAGTGGTGAGATCAGGTTGTGTGTAGACTTTCAGAATCTAAACAGGGTGTCTCTCAAAGACAATCATCCACTTCCTAAGATGGATTACATTGTACATAAGGTGGTTGGATCTTAGAAGATATCAATGCTTGATGGTTTATCTATATACAACCAAATCATGGTGCATCCTGATGACCAAGAGAAGACAACTTTTACAACACCTTGGGGCACCTTCATGTATGCAAAAATTCCTTTTGGGATTATGAATGCAAGGGAAAATTTCCAAAGGGAAATGAACATAGCTTTGTCAATGAGAAATATAAGTTTATTTTTATTTACTTAGATGATATTATTGTTTTTTCAGATTCTGATGGTCAACATCTCAAACATCTAAGAAGGGTTTTTCAAAAATGTAGAAAGTTTGGCATCTCATTGAATATTAAAAAGTCAAATTTTGGAATGCAAGAAGGAAAATTACTTGGACACAACATTTCAAAGGAAGGGATAAATATATACCCTAGTAGATTGGAATAAATTCTGAAGATTGGCACACTTAGGAGCAAGAAGGAAGTACAAACTTTCCTAGTAAAAGTGAATTTTTTGAGAAGGTTTATTCCTAACTTGGTTGAAATCATAAAGTATATCACAAATATGATAAGGAAAGGAAATAAAATAAAATGGAATCCTGAATCTACGAAGTCTTTTTAATATACTAAAGTGGCACTGACCAAATCTCCAGCGTTGGCCAGCCCAAATTTTGCAAGAGATTTTATCTTGTTTTCTTTTGCTTCAGAATACACCATTGCTAGTGTTTTGTTGCAAAAAGATGAACATAACTTTGAAAGGCCGATAGCCTATTATACAAGGACTGTAGAAATTTTCAATACAAACTAAGTATTTCCTGCGATTCTCCTGATCTAACAATTATATGCCACTGTTAAATACATAATCGCTTCTACTAATATTCTTGCAGAAAATTAAACCATGATCACAAAGTGAAATATCAAGAACACATAACACAAAAGTTTTTCTAGGAAAGCATAAAGCTAAAAACCCCACTATGATATATTATGTATATCATGGATCATGAAACAATCTCATACAAAACTCTAATCCAAGAGCTCTCAGTACAATACAATCGTCTCACATTGTCATACAAAACTCAACAAAAACATGTGCCAATATTCTGTCTCCAGACATCCTGCCTCCTCTGCACAATCCTTGCAAATAGAATTCTCACAATGAATTTGAATTTCCTAGTTTGCACATGCTCATGAGCATATCCACTGCATGTGTGATTGCATGAGTGCACTTCACTCAAATCACAATTGATATCCAAAATATCCCTTTCACCTGTTATCTGAACTAGGTCTCCACTGGATCTGACATGCATGTAGTTAACCGTGGCGAATCTTCAATTGCATGTGAGTTCATTGATTGTGAATTAATTAATAATTAATTCACTGAACTCTCACTAGTGCAAGTTTAGTTACAACTAGTACAACTGGGATTAACTCACTTAACTGAGTTAAAATACTTCACAACTCTCATAACTACACTTATAACTCTGTTACAACTTCAAGTCACCTCCATGGCTTACCAACCAACCTTTGAACTCAAATTTCCCATAGTTAACTGATTTTCCATTTCAGTCAATTATTTCAAGTAGTTATGAGATAATAGATTAATATTTATTGTCCAATTTATTTAAGGGAAAAGTAAATTAGACACATGTTTCTTGTTGACTTTTCAACACTCCCTCTCAACAAGAAAGGGATTATCCTTCACACCAATCCTGTCTCTATGCTATTCAAATTTTCTCCTGGTGAGCGCCTTCGTCAGAATGTCTGCATCTTGATCTTTTATTTCAGACAATCTATGAGATGATGATACTGGATATCTATATGCTTAGATCTATCATGAAACACATGATTAATCGAGATTTTAATGCAACTCTGATTATCACAATGAATCACTATTGGATCTAAATGAGAACCAAACAAACCAACCAAGATCTTTCTCATCCATATATCCTTGCATGCAACTTGACTCACTTCCATGTATTATGCTTCCTCTGAACTGAGTGCCATGAATCTTTGTTTCCTACTATACGAAGAAATAGTTGTAGAACCTATACTAAAGATCCCCCCTGATGTGCTCTTTCTGTCCATTGGGCTGCCCGCCCAATCTGCATCCATGAAGCCATGCAACTTCACCTCATATGTCTGTCTATACCATAATCCATACTCAGATGTGCCCTTCAGATATCTTAGGACATGCTTACCCACCTTCCAAAAGAGTTTGGTAGGCTTAATCATCGCTTGACTTAGTTGGTTAACCGCGTAGCAAATGTCTGGTCTCGTGTTCACTAAATACATTAGTGAACCCACTAACTATCGATAGACAGTAGCATCCACTACCTCTCCATAAGTAGCATCCTCTTTCCTCCAGTTTCTTGGAAGAGGAGTATCCATGGGTTTGCAGCCTTCCATGTGAAACTTACCTAGTATCTCCCTTGCATACTTTCCTTGAGACACAAAAAGTTCACCATCTCGCTGCCATATTTCCAATCCAAGGAAATAATGAATAAGGCCCAAATCCTTCATCTCGAACTCCTTTGCAAGGTCATATTGCATGAGTGTATCAAATTCTCATCACCAATTAGTATGAAATCATCAACATAAATAAAAATTATTAAAAGCTTACCCTCCACCACTGATTTGTCGACCAGTCTTGGGACAATTTCCCATGCACTATTTTTTACAATGGAGTCATACTCCTCTATAATAGCATCAACCCAAGTGGGATCCTTCACTTCTTCCTGAAAATAAGATGGTTTAGTCACAATACCATTTCTCATGAGAGCCATGTATCCAGTAAATTGATCAGGAGACGATCTATGTCTACACTGTGAAGTAGGGGCTCCTACATTCTATGCAGCATCTAGTCTCAATATGTCATCTTCTATGGTGCGCTTTCTGCCATTTCTGATGGATGGCTCTGCTTGAGTGGTTTCCTCCACTCCATGAACCTCCTCATGTGGTTGATCCACATCTTGAGACTCATCTTTGGGAACCAATAGTTCCTCTTCTGCATGCAATTCTAGCTCCCTCTCAAGTGACAACCACATGGCTTTCCCCTCATCAAACTTTATATCTTGTTGCATAACAATCATCTTACTATTCGGAAAATACACATGATAATTATGGGGTGTTTATGTGCACCCCAAAAATATCCCAACTTCAGCAGTCGGTTCTAGCTTCTTCCTGGAATCCTTGGTCACATGCACATAAACAGATGAGCCAAAAATTTTAAAATGAGAAACATCAAGTTTTTTACCAGTGAAAGCTTCTTCAGGTGTACTCATGCCAAGTATTCTATGAGGACAATGGTTTCGCACATAAACCACAGTATTTCATGCTTTTTGCCACAAATGCATTGGTAGGCCCTAATCATGCAACATCACTCGTGATGCACCACAATCATTCTATTCTTCCTCTCCGTGACGCCATTTTGTTGTGGGTTATGAGGCGCTATGAGTTCTCTTCGAATTCCTTCTCTTTTGAAAAAGTCTTTGAATTATTTAGAGATGTATTCTCCACCATTATCACACCTTAGAGCCTTCACTTGCTTCCCTGACTCTTTCTCCACCAATGCTTTAAACTCACAGAACTTTGAGAATGTTTGATCCTTCCCCTGCATGAATAATGTCCATCATTTATGATAAAAGTCATCAACAAAAATAACATAATACCTATGTTTTGTTGTTGAAGAAACTAAGAATGGCCCACACACGTCTGTGTGAATTCTCTCCAGGATCACCGAAGCATGGTTCTCCTTTTCATGAAAGGTGGACTTTACATACTTCCCCAGGGTGCACCCCTTGCACTAATCTAACTGAGCAAGTGTTACCCTTGGAAGTCCAGTAGATATTTGTTGCATGATCTTCAAGGCTCCATGATGAAGATGGCCCAATCATATGTGCCCTAATTTTCCCTCATCCTGGCTCACCACTTTTTCTGCCTTGCCCACCATGGAACTGCATCCATCTACCTCCAACATGTAGAGATTCTTAACTCGAATCCCTATCTTCTTGACTTGAACCGTTTCTTTATGTTGCAAGTAGAATTTTCCACCACTGAAAGTAATGTCATAGCCTTTGTCCTCCAACATTGCGACTGAGACCAAGTTTTTCTTCAGCCCTGGAACATGCATAACATTTTTCAATTGAAATGGTTTACCTGACTCCCTCTGAAAGGTAATGGTACCAATACCAGTCGCACTATATCATCCATCATTTCCCATCTCTATATGCATTCTAAGATCTTTCTCCTCCAAGTCACTGAAAGACTCTTTATCTCCCATCATGTGGTAGGAAGCGCCACTATCCAAATACCACACTGATCCCGATGCACTTGATGAAATGCATGTGATCAAAGAGAATTCAAGTTCAAATTGCGAGACAAGAGCCTCACCAGTTGCAACTCCAACAAACGTCTTGTTCTTCCTCTTCTGCGGACAATTAGTAGCGAGATTCCCATGCTTGTGACAGTGAAAACATTTCACTTTGGAAAAATCCAGCTTCTTGACTTTAGACTCATATTTTGAATGGAATTTCTTCCCTTTCCCTTTCCTTGCCTTGGTAGTCAAAGCAAAATCCTCTTCATAATCACGCTTTGATGAAGATCCATCTTTTCTATTCCGCCTCAACTCCTCCTGCACTAGATCTGACCATAGTCATTCCCAATCTGGCAATTTTTCTCTTCCATTAACAGAGTCTTGATAATTTTTCCAACTCTTGGGAAGTCCCAGGAGATCCAAGCTCACCAAATCATCAGTAGCGACTGTTATTCCCACACTTCCAAGCTCATCCCGACATTGGACAAACTTCGTGAGATATTTTGGAATGGAGTCACCCTTTTCCATCTTAATCTTCCTAAGTTTATCTTTGAGCACCAATTTCCTATGGTTGCTATTGTTCTGGAACAGATCCATCAAAACCTTCCACATTTCATGTGGTGTGGCTTTCCCATGGAGGCTTGAGACAATGCGGTCTTGTACTCCCTCCAACAGAATCCTCCTCGCCTTTGCCACTTTCTTTTTCCAGGCATCAAGATTTGCAGTGTCTGTCGCATCCGGCTTAGGAACATCTTTGTCAATGTATTCGTTCAATCCATTTCCTTTGAGTACTGCCTCCATCCCGTCCTTCCAAGCAATGTAGTTTGATCTACCCTCGAGGGCATACTCTAACCTCAAGCCATTGAAAGACATTTCGATCTTGAATCAACTGTAGCACCAAGAAATTCCTTCTGCAAATTTGAATTTTATCCAACCACAAACTCAACTACTACAATCCTTCTTGCCCTAGGAGGTTCGCACCTGACTAGTTACTAGCCCGAGAGAAGTTCGCACCTCACCTATGTATAGCCTGTGAACCTTATGAGAGAGTTCACACTGTAATTCACTATGGGGTGAGGGAGGTTCGCACCTCTCCTTTAAGAAGCCTTCGAAAATACTAAGGGAGGTTCGCACCTCTCCTTTGAGTAGGGTGCGAGAATTTATACTCTCAGAAATGTGTGAAGTTTTCAGTACTATGCCATCACACCCTGCTAGAGACGGGACCTGCAAAAATACTATTATTTTCGCACCTCAGTTCCATGGCTCTGATACCATGTAGAAATTTTCAATACAAATTAAGTATTTCCTACGATTCTCCTGATCTAACAATTATATTCCACTATTAAATATAGAATCGCTTCTACTTATATTCTTGTGGAAAATTAAACCACGATCACAAAGTGAAATATCAAGAACACATAACATAGAAATTTTTCTGAGAAATCATAAAGATAAAAACCCCACTATCATATATTATGTATATCATGGATCATGAAACAATCCCATACAAAACTCTAATCCAAGATCTCTCAGTGCAATACAATCATCTCACATTGTCATACAAAACTCAACAAATACATGTGCCAATATTTTGTCTCCAGACAGACTGTCTCCTCTGCACAATCCATGCAAATAGAATTCTCACAATGAATTCAAATTGCCTAGTTTTCACATGCTCATGAGCTTATCCACTGCATGTGTGAGTTCATGAGTGCGCTTCACTCAAATCACAACTAATAGCCAAACTATCCCTTTCACCTGTTATCTCAACTAGGTCTCCACTGCATCTAACATGCATGTAGTTAACTGTGGCGAATCTTCAGTTGCATGTGAGTTCACTAATTGTGAATTAATTAATAATTAATTCACTGAACTCTCACTAGTGCAAGTTTAGTTACAACTAGTACAACTGGGCTTAACTCACTTAACTGAGTTAAACTACTTCACAACTCTCATAACTACACTTATAACTCTATTACAACTTCAAGTCACCTCCATGTCTTACCAGCCAACCTTTGAACTCGAATTTCCCATAGTTAACTGATTTTCCATTTCAGTTAATTATTTCAAGTAATTATGAGATAATAGATTAATATTTATTGTCCAATTTATTTAAGGGAAAAGTAAATTAGACACATGTTTCTTGTTGACTTTTCAACAAGGACTTTGAGAGACTCCCCACTAAGGTATGACATCATGGAAAAGAAGGAATATTCTTTGGTAAAGTACCTTAAAGAATTTAGAACTTATATCTTTCATTACCATGTCATTGCTTATGTGCCTAGCAATTCTGTAAAGGACATTTTGACTTAGCCTGATCCTGAAGGGAGAAGGGAAAAATGGATAGTTGTGATGTTGGAGTATGACCTCAATATAAAATCTACAAAGTTGATTAAAGGTCATGGGCTTTCAAAGTTGATGGCGCAGTCAAATTGTGATGTCTTGGGAATAAATTTCATTGTTAACCTATCAACAAATTCATAAGAAGAAACAGTCCCACAAGTATCTAAAAAGTTCATTGCTTCTCCTTGGTATGATGATATTATATATGTACTAAGAAATATACAACCTCCTCCCAATTTAATCAAAACCAAAGCCATATTTTTGAAGTTGAAAGAAACAAAGTTTTGCATTTTGGACCATTCTCTGTATTGGAAAGATCCAGGTGGGATCTTGCTAAATTTTTTGCTAGAGGAAGAAGTGAAAAAATATATCAAAGAGTTTCACAAAGGTGATTGTGGGGGACATCATTATTGTAAGACCACTGCACAAAAAATATTGAGGGAAGGGTTCTATTGGCCTAGTGTTTTTTTCGATGTATACAAAGAAATTTCTAGCTGGCATGAATGCTAGCTTTTTATGGAAAAAGAAACCTTTACCTTTACCTTTAAATCCTATCTCTATTGAAGCACCATTCATGCAACGGGGACTTGATTTTATAAGAGAGATTCATCCCCCATACTCAACCCAGCATAGGTGGATACTGACAGCCATAGACTACTTCACCAAATGAATTGAAGAAGTCCCCAAAAAGAAAGTTATTGATACTGTTATCATTCAATTTTTAGAAAGAAATATTTTTTCTAGATTTGGTTATCCAGTCAAGATCATTACTGACAATGTAGAAGCATTCAAGTCCAAGAGAATAGAGAAATTTTGCAGTGACTATAATATAACTCTTGGCCATTCCACATATTATTACCCACAGGGTAATGGGTTGGCTGAGTCATCCAACAAAATCTTGACCGAAATTATTACAAAGCTTCTACAATAAAATAAGAAATCTTGGCACAAAAATCTTATCTATGTGTTATGGGTAGATAGGATCACCACTAAAGGTCTATTTCTACATCACCTTTTCAGATTGTATATGGTATAGCGGAAGTTGTTCCTACCTCATTAGGACTTCTAGTGATGAGACTTCTGCAAGAACAGGAAGTTGAACCAAATGATGCTCTAAGGAGAATAAACCAATTAATCCATCTGCAACAAATGATAGAATAGGTCTTTAAAAACTCACAACTGCACCAAGCTAAAATGAAAAGATCCTTTCACAAGCATACTAAGGAAGATGATTTCAAGGTGGATGATTTGGTACTAAAGTGGGATGCAAGGAATGAAGACAGAGGGAAACATGGGAAGTTTAATCATCTTTGGTTGGGACCATTCAGGATTGTTGCATACCATGGGAATAATGCATATTTTTTGCAGGATCTTAATAGAGATCTCATTGGTGGAGGACCTGTGAATGATAGGTTTCTCAAACACTATCTTACTTAAAAAAAATTAGTCTTTCCATTTCATTGTAAATAACCATTTTATTTTCAAATGAAGTATTTCAACTCAATAATAGGAAAAAAATTGAAGACCGAAGTGAAGGCCCTAAGTTTATGTTGAGTTTAGTCAAAGTTGTGTCAAAAGAGTCTTGTAAATAAGTTTTTTTGTCAGTTTAGAGTTTTTGAGTCAAATAAATCCCAATAGTCAGGCACTTGGTCTATTGTTATTTTCTACCTCACTAGGAGGATAGCATCCCCATTGGAGCCAGTTGTTAGCACCATGATTTTTATAGCTAGAGTTAGAGATTTGCCCAAAAATTTTCAAAGTCATGCCATGATATTGGGAAAATCAAGACATTCCTAGATGAGTCATAGTTTGTGTGTCAAGGTTTATGAAGTAAGTGATCAAATAAATAATGGCTTGAAATGTCAATAAGGGGTTTAGCCATAAGCTAGTTTAAAGGGTGTATTGTCTTTTTCATAAAACACTACCTGTGGCACAAAACCCAAGAGTGTAAAGTTCGTCATTTCTAAGTTGTAAAGGTATACTTTCCTAACTCTCGAGTCATGTTAAAAAGTGGGATGTTATGTACCAAGGTCGAATCAAATGGTTAGGGTGAATGTCATGTCAAAAGATATTATGGTTCATCATTACCTAATAATGATTTTAGAAAGGGGAAAAATCATGGCACTCCATATCATTTGTACTTTTGCAGACTTAAAAGGTGTACTCGTTGTGCAATTTCATTGTGTAAATCTTTAACTTGCCTTAAAGTGCCTTGTCGCTATGGATTTTCCTTCCCTTTTCATAATTTTGTTCCTTATCCATTCAAGCATAAATATTGGCCACCTATTATTTTTCGCCATCACCACCAAGACTTGTGCAACATCCATAGTATTTCCAATAAGATTTGAAGCCCTCTTCTATGCAAATATTGTGTGCTTCCAGTCGCTACGTAAATCTGCCACTCTTTTTTTTCTACGTGTCCTCCATTTCTTTCAATCATTGCTCAAGAGCCTTTCTTGGATACTATTGCACATTAGCTTCTGGAATGAGTTTGTTTTTCACATAATCAACTTTTTTTCTTTTGAGATAAAATTTTTCTACCTATCGGTGTGCCAAGTTTTCTACTAATGTTTATTGTTGCGTCGATTTTTCCGCTACGCCAAGTTTTCCATTGTTGTTTATTATTGCATCAAGTTTCCTGCCGCTGATTTGTTTGTTGCATAGAGTTTTTTGTTGCTACCTCTTCCTGTGTACCATGCGGAAGTCATTGTTCTCATTTGTTGCACATAGGTTATTGCTCTCGTTTGTTGTCAAAATTTATTGTTCTCTTTTTCACTACGTAGATGTTTTTACAATCTATTACTATGCACCTACATTTTACACAAAATTGACATATATCAGCATCATGAAAACTCCTCAACGAAAAAGAAAGAATGTAAGAAGTGGGAAAGTCATGAGGTTTGAGCCACAGAATTTAAAGTTGGTTAACACAGACCCGACAATAAGAGTGTCCTTTGAACAAGTGGGATGCATAAGATTCTGTGAAAATATTCAAGGGTATAACGCGCAACTAACCAATCATTTTGCTCTTAATTTTAATGGTGTCGGCGCAACTATTACAGAGATCGTTTTTCAAGTGTCATAGGAAACCATATCAACTGCGAGGGAGATTCCTATGCAGGGAGAAAAATGGTTTAAAGGTATGCCATTAGATACTTCATGTTATATTTATTTGCTCACGCATGAATATAGAAATTAGAAGATTGGTGCCAACATTCCCAGTGAATATATTTTGGAACCTTTTGAGAACCTTTTGAGAATAATCCAGAAATAATTTACTTGTGAGAGTAGGTTTGACAAGGTACATCAATACCACATTAGTCTCTCGATGCATTTCACATTGAGAATTCCCTTAAACTTAAATTTCTTGCTATGTAGAAGTCTGGGAAAAATTGCAAACAGTGTCCAAGACAAAGATGACCAGCCAGAGAGTAGCCTATTCCATTTTTCCTTGATAAATTTGTTAGTGGTTAAGGAGCTTGGAAAATTAAACAGGGATTGGGGTTCCTTATTGATTTCAAAAAATATTTCCCTGGATCCTAAAGGAGATACTCCCTTGTCTGCTGAGAAATCAATGTTTCATAGTTTAGGGGTAAAAGGAGGAGGCGTTGTTGAAAGGGGAAAAGGAAAAGAAATTAAAAATTCATCACTCAGTCATCCAGCCTCGAAGAAAAGAAACAAACTAAGATTCACTGATGAAATTGATGAGACACAAGCTCCCAATAAACTGTGCACCAGGTCCTCTACTAGGAGGTTTCCCATACCCACAATTCAAACATATTTTGTTGAATGTGAAGCCCAGGAGATTGATGAGGAACAAGTGGAACTAGGTTAGAAAGATGCAGATATCAAGGAGGTGAAACAAGAACTCAAGAAAGCTCAACATATTATAGCCCAACTTTATCACGAGAATAAATCATTTAAGAGGAAGCTAACATAAATAACTTTTGAAGCACAAACACCACAAAGTAAAGCAGGTTAGAGATCTCCTACCTCACCAACAGGAGGAGAAAATAATACAAAATGGTTGAAAAAGCAACTAAGAGAAGCTCAACATGAGATCATTAAGGTCAGGGAGTAAAAAATAATATCAGAGAAAGGAATCATGAAACATTACAACAAATGCAGACAAGATATAGACAATGCATGTGCAACCATATCTGATGCTTAATCAAAATTGAAGAGGAATGTGACTTTGTTGAGATAGGTGAGAAGTTTAAAGAGACAAAACTTGTCATTGAGAAAGGAAAACATGACCTTACGACTACAAGTGAAATTGGATAAAGAAGATAAGGAAAAACTAAATAATCCTAGCCTTTGTTGCCAACTGGATTTGTGCGAGCAACCTCAACATGAAGATGCGCTGCTCAAAATCACTGCCTAAATACCACAACCAACACTTGCACAATAGAAACCAAAATTTACTGTGCAAAGGTGACACTGTTGTCCAACGACACACATGATGACTCATCAAAACCATATGGTTGAAATTATCTCAAGAATTTATGATTGTAAATGAAATTTTAGTTAGCTTATGATTAGCAAATCGAGTTTCCTATTTTTGGTAAATTTTATAGAGGTTGTTGCTCTCTTTGAAAATAACCAAATCCATAACTCTAGGAGATAGCAGTTCAACTCTTATCAGCTAAGTGTAGCTTTATATATATATATATATATATATATATATATATATATATATGGACTATTTTGATGTAAAAAGGGTGGGAAGAAGTATAAGCATTTTGATCCTCAATGTAATTTTTGAATCTAAAGGAAATAAAAATGCAGAGGTCATAAATTCCTTAGGAAAAAGATTCTAATGGTGGTGATCTAAAGATTGTAATATTATTTATATGTATTCCTTGTGTACTTATTTTCATCTGCACTTTTCTTCTCTTTAAATTGGTAAATTAAAAGTCCATAATTCATCTAATGGTGCTCTAGACTTAACTGATTTAAATTATGTCTATCTTCTTAACTAAGGTGAGAATTCATCCTTTATGATGCTCTGATTCTGTTATGTGTTTATTTTATTTTTTCACCCTACATAATCAAACTCAACAATGAAGTTCATCACCTTATTTAGATATTGTTCCTCGGAAGCATTCTATCTACCAAACATTGTTTTCATTTTTTTGCAGGGGTTGACTCCATATCCCTAGAAATACTATACCTTTTTGCCAACAAACCTTGAAAAACTATCTCAAAATTCTAAATCTATCCATCAATTCAAATAAACATGTCTATCAAAGATCAAGTCTAAGAGAGATCCCTCTCTAGATTGGAAAGGCTAGTTTCCAGTCTTAAAGTTGGTTTATAGGTTACCTCTGTAGATTGTTTCTTTAGCACAACAATTTACTTATTGTTAACATAGTCTATGCCAAGAACATAAGAAACTATGAAGGCTATTCAAACAACAGTGACCCTAGAAAGTAACATGAAGCACATAACAAATATTACAACAGTTTTGGTTCACTAAGTAATGAAGTAGAGTGCTACAAGTACAATAATTTTGAACACGTGGCCAAAGATTGTAGAGTGATTGTTCCTCCAAGAGAACCCAAGAAAAATATCAAACATGAACTGCAAAGGATATGGAGAAGGAAGAAGGATCAATTCAACACTAAATAATGTGCACTTTCTCTACAAGCGTAACACAAGAAAAGTGGGTGGTATGTTGACATCCGTTGTTCAAAGCATATGACAGGTGACACAAATAGGTTTTTGACCTTGAAGAAGGAATGAGATGGATCAGTTTCATTTAGAAATGGTAACTCAACCATAATTATAGGTAGAGGCACATTCAAGCTTGGAAGCAAAGATGCCAAGACATAAAATATTCTACTGGTCGAAGATGTGAAGCACAATCTTCTAAGGGTAAGTCAAATGTGTGATCAAGGACAAAAACATTTGTTTGACTCGGAAAAATGTGACATAAGGAAGGAAGGATCAATAAATTTTGTGGCTACAACTATAACAATCCCAAACAACATATATATGTCATGAATGAATTTGGAAAGGAAATACATTGTTTAGGAAAGGAAAATGAAAGTTTGCTCTAACACAAAAGAATGGGTCACATGAACTTTGATAACCTCGTCAAAATCAAGAGAAATTATGTAGTGAAATAAATGCCTAAGATTTCAAAGCCAACAAATACTCTATGTGAGAATTTTCTACAAGGAAAACAAACCAGGACCAATTTCAAATCAAAAGAGTACTCCACAACAAACCATTGGAGATTGTTCACACTGACCTATACGGACCCACAATAATGAAGGGATTAAATGGCACACAATATTTTATGCTATTGGTTGATGAATACAAAAGAATGAATGTAGTTTTATTTCTCAAGAAGAAGTCAGAGGCATTCAAACACTTCAATAGATACAAAAATATGGTTAAAACCGAGAGGGATTCTAAAATCAAGTGTTTGAGATAAAAAAATGGAGGATAGTTTACATCAAAATAATTCATGAATTTCTATGGAAACCATGGAATACAAATACATTTCTTAGCAGCTAGGAAACCTCAACAAAATGGAGTTGTTGAAAGGAAGAACATAACAATAAAGGAAATGGCTAGAACCATGTAGAAAGATTCCAAGTTGAGTGACATCTTTTGGGCACAAGAAGTACATACAACAGTTCATATCCTAAATGGAGGAATGCTCAGATGTAACAGTGATAATAATCCCTACGAGTTATGGAAAGGAAGAACAATAAATGTGAAACATTTCAAAGTATTTGGAAGCAAATATTATATTAAAAGAGAAGATGGAAGGCTTGTAAAATTTGACTCCCAAGTTGATAAGGGAATACTACTTGGGCATTCAAGCAAAAGAAAAACATATAAATACTTTATTCCAAGACTCAACAAAATTGTGGAAATCATCAATCTAACAATTGACGAAACAAATGAATGAAAGGCCAAAGAAAGAAGAAAATATTCAAAAGAGAAGGATGATGAATAACATCTAAAAGAAGAATAGATAGAAGAAGAAGCAGAAGAAGAATGAGAACAAGAAGAAGAAGCAGAAGAAGAAGAGCATCCATAACAAAAGAAGGAGGAAGATGAGAAACATATACCTCCTAAGACACCTAGCCAACGACTGTAGAGAAATCATCCACCAAAACAGATCATTGGGAATAAATATGTAGGAGATGAAACCCGAATAAGAATATATTCACCAAAACAAAGTCATATAGAACTATTATATGCAGTTGAACTAAGATTTTTTGAAGAAGCCAACAATGATGAACATTGGGTCAAGGCTATGGATGAATAATTGGATTAGATAGAGAAGAATGAAACATGGGAATTGGTTCCAAGGCCAAAGAAAACGAATGTGATTGGTATAAAGTTGGTTTTCAAGAACAACTGAATGATGATAGATAGGTAACCAAAAACAAAGCAAGATTGGTATGAAAAGAATATTCTCAAATTGAAGGTATATATTTTGAAGAGACGTTTTCCCCAGTTTCCAAGATGGAAGCAATCAGATTGACCTTAGCCTATGCATGTTATAAAATGATCAAGGTATATCATATGGATGTAAAATCATCCTTTCTAAATGGATAATTAGAAGAAGAAGTCTACATCAAATAGTGTGAAGGGTTTCTACTATCAGAAAAGGAAGATTATGTTTTCAAACTGAAGAAAACATTATATGGACTCAAGCAGGTCCCCAAAGCATGGTATTGAAGTTTGGACATGTATCTATAGAAAAAAGGATTTAGGAAGGGAAATGCAGACAACAATCTCTACATAAAAGTGGATCGAGACAATATATTGATAATTGAAGTCTATGTATATGATATTATCTTTGGGAGCGATGATGATAGGATGAGTCAGAATTTTTCCAAAGACAAGAAGAATGAGCTCAAAATGTCTTTGCTCGGTGAGTTGACTTTATTTTTGGGATCACATATATGTCAACGCGATAACAGTATTTTCATCTCCCAGACTAAGTACATCAGATAAATGATAAAGAAGTTTTGAATGCAAGACTTCAAACCTGTAAGTACTCCTATGAAGACCAGTTTCAAGTTGAGCAAGGATGATGAATATAAGGATAAAGATAAGAGAATCTACATGTCAATGATTGGAAGCTTACTCTACGTGACAGCGTCAAGACTAGATGTGATGCAAGTAGTTGGAAAAGTTATGAGATTTCAAGAAGCACCAAAAGAAACACATGTTATGGAAGTAAAGAGAATATTCAGATATATCAAAGCAACATAAGATTTTGGATTATGGTATCCAAAAGAGAAAGAACTATATTTGGTCGCCTACACATATGTAGATTGGGAAGATAACATTGAAAATAGAAGAAGTACAAGTGGAGCATATTTCTACTTAGGGGAGTTTCTGGCATCATGGCTAAGAAAGAAATAACCATTAGTATCTTTGTCCACAATAGAAGAAGAATATATTGCAGCAACAACATGTTTCACTCAAGTTCTTTGGATGTAGCAGACCTTGCATGATATACTGGTGGAATATGACAAGCCTATTCTAATACTCTGTGATAACACCAATTCTATCAACATCTCCAAGAATCCAGTAATGCATTCCAAGATGAAGCACATTCCAATCAAGTTTCACTTTATACAGGAACAATTTATAGAGAAGAACATCAATCTAGAGTACATTGGGACAAAAGAATGAATTGCATATATCTTCACCAAACCTCTTCTAAGGGAGAGCTTTGATTATATTCGACAGAAAATTGGAATAGTTTATGCCCCATAGTGATCCACATGACATCAGGCATAGAACAATAGAGGGAGAGAAGCAGAAGACATGAATAATGTAAGTTAAGAATATTTTGAATGTTTTTTGTATACATATGATATTTACAAGAGGAAGCACCATGAAGAAAAAATTGAGGCTTGTAGGAAGGGGTAACAACCCCAAGGTGAATTACCCTTTTCCATTGATGTCAAAGGGGAAGAGAGATAACAAAGGCATGGAAACGAAGAGAAATAATAGATGCATGAAGACATGGGGAGCATTGGTCACAGGGGGAGAATGAGTAGGAACATGAGTGTTCCCATGCCATCAATGTTTCCATAAATTCCAAAGGGGGAGATTGTTAGATAGTTGGTTTTCATTTATGTCGACAAGTAGTGTTTGTCATTGATGTAAAAAAAAGTGATAAGTGTATTTGGAGAAGTCTCCAAAGTGGTCCCTTATGGTGTAGCTCTAAGCATAGCCCTCATGGGAAGATGCTTTGAAAAAGTTTACAAGAAGCCCCGAGGTGTGGCTATGGAACCTGAAGTTGATCTAGGAAATAAGAACATGAACAACAATGTAAACGTAGGTAATCCATTCATAAATGGATAGTATTCATCATGTTATTTTTGGTTATAGGTGGCACACCACATGGTTCCTCACGGTTGAGGAGTTATGAGGTCATGAAGTTGGAATCCCCAAAGATGGGTTACAAATCCCCTAGTTGGTTACAAGACAATTAATGAAAGGGTTAAGCGGTTGTAACAAGAAACCCCTAAATTAAGGAAAGAAGTTAGAAAAAGTATAAATACCCCTCAAAGATTCTTTCATAAGTACATTCACACACATCTCTATTGATTATCTATCTTATGAAGAAATTTCGGTCTATTGGAGAATTTGAGGTTGTAACATCTCATTCCATTGATCACACTTATATTGACTTATTCTTTGAGGACACTTGCATGCAAGTGATCCGGCTATAGTACATTATGATTTTGTTTCGATTATGAGTTATATATGATTATGATGATGTATTGTTATTCATTGTTACTTTCAAATGTATATGTATTGACAGATATTATTGACGAGTCCTCCTAAGTGTGCAGGACACATGACATGTTATGGATGTTGATGGCATCAATAGGCTTCCTTGGAATCCAAATTGAGTCAGGGAGTGGATTTATTTTGTTTGAGTATTTCATTTTACGCACATGTGATATATGATTGATTACAGTATGATTTAGTTATATGGATTATTGACACTATTTTTTTCAATGTATGCAGGATTGACGATGCTTGCTAATATGACTCACATAAGGAGTAAAGAGGTCATGCATAGAAACTAGACATTTGAGGGAGAGGTGTGGCAACGTCCCTGTCACAGCTTACTAGCAATCCTGCCATGACATGAACTATAGGTTAATGATTACCTAGTTCAAGAGGTACACGATGTCGTGAGGGAAGACTAAGACAGTCACTCGCGAGGAAATATAACGGGCACGCAATAAGGCAAAATCCATATTCCTTAGAAGCCCTTAGTCTTTCACAAGGTCGACCAAATGGAGTGTTGAATCCAAGGGTTGGAAAAACTTCCAAAACCAATCAAAGGAGACGAGAACCCTTGGATCATGGAGGTGCGTCTTGAAGGGCATGTCGCGTAATTAAATATGAGTCAATAAATCTAGGTGGCCTAGAAAATATAATAAAATAATTAGATCTTGTTATAACAAAGTATTAATTAATTAGTAAATTATAAATTAGAAGCCTAACAAGAGTCTAAGCCTAAGACTAATTCTAAGTCTAAGTTTAATTAAGGGACTAAATAAAATATTAATTAATTCAAAAGATTTGAGATAAATTCAAACTCTAGGAAGAGAGGAATAAAAATTTAAAGGTTGGGTAAAATGCACATATGTGCATAAAAATAATAAAAGGGATTTTTAAAATAGAAAGGAATTTAAACATGAAAGAATATGTATAGACATAGATTGGTATCTTGAGTCAATCTAACACTAAGTGTAACTAAAAGAAGTATCATAAACCAACTCAAACTAAGATCTAGTTAGGGGACACTCATTAAATGGGAATTTGGGGAACTAAGAGACATCTAAGAGAAAAAATAGGAACACATTGGGGAATGTGAGGGAAAATAGTTTTTTTAAATAAAATAAAAAGGGTAATTACTTGTGCAACTTTGGGAGAGTTTGACAAGTGTGTGAGTGAATAATCTTAATTAAATTAATTAAAAATGTAATTATGTGTGCATGAAGACATGGGTCAATGGGGAGTTTTCTATAAAGGAAATGGAGAAGAGGGGAAATGGACATCACTTTGGTTAGTATTGTTATGTTGCCAAAAAATTTCTTGACTAAGTTTTACTTGTGAGAGTTGGGATTCCAAAACTTGGAAAATAGTGGAAGCTCTTCTTTGCAAGGAAAGTTTGGAGCTATTAGTTTCTTGTTTGTGTTTGTGGCCCATTTGCGGCTTGGGGGGCTAAAGGGGGGAGAAGAGTACCCCTAGTATTCGCTGAGAGGTACCGGTGTAGTCCTTCGATTAACATGAGAAAAGAGAAGTTTTTCACAAGGTTTGGACCAAAGATCACCTGCAACAACTGTTAAGCCCTAGTATTGGCTCATTACCCCTTAATTGGGGCATATTAGATTAGTAATGCTATTTTATTTATGTCGGCTTTAGGCCATTAGTTGTAATTTAGATTAGTAATTTTATTTTAATTATGTAGGCTTTAGGCCATTATTTGTAATTATACCTCCTAGTCTCCTATATATATACCAAGGAGACATTTTCATTTTGAATCATCTTGTACTTGAACATTTAAGTGGGGTAAAAGGAGGTT
>JZKD02S1675829.1:197306-229006 GCA_000966675.3 Picea glauca
GTTGATTACAGGTTGATTACAGGTTGAGGTACAGGTTGATGCATGGTTCAGATTTATTGGTACAGGTTTACAACGGTATATCTCACAGTGATAGTGTGACAGTGGTTCCATCATTATACTTCTACTTTAGGGTGGCAGGATGGGGCAAGGAAAGGTGGTTGTAGACACCTTTTGGTTGTAGCCGGAGGACATTGGGGGTTGTAGCCTCCTTCTGGTTGTAGCCAAAGATTTGGGGAGTTGGAGCTTCCCTCAGGTTGTAGCCAGAGAAACTAGGAGGTTGGATTCTCCTTCCAGTTGTAGCTGGAAAACAAAGGAATTTGGTGCTTCCAATGAATGTAATTCTTCAATACATATAAGAAAAAGCATTTCGTGGTTTTCTCCTGATTTGGGTTTCCACGTAAAACACTGGTGTACTATGTATATGTATGATTGCTCATTTGTTCATTGCTTATTTACTTTGCGGTTATTGGATAATAATGCTTCATTGATATAGCACTTGGATTATATGGTTAAAAGGGATTAAATTTCTCTATTACTGATTCACCCCCCCCCTCTCAGTAATTCAACATTATATACTTCCTCGTTCCTCAGAAAAGTCGATAGTCTTGAGACCTTAAATGGTCAAAATCAATCATATGAATCATAGACTTGAGAGTTGATTATGTGTCTTGGAGTACCTAACCTTGCAGGATAAGTTGGGTGGGTAGACATTGTGTGTGACGTTATGTGATTGGAAGATTCTAAATACATTGAAGTTGAATCTAAATCTAGTTGTGCAATGAGATGAATGAAATAGAATGTGTATTGTTGAATTATGTTAATATCTTGTTTCACTTGTTCAAATAACATTTTGTTAATGTTCAATATATATATATATATATATATTACTATTCTCAATTACTTATATGAAGTAATAGAGGGGTTGTTACATATGGTATCAGAGCGGGTTCAACCCTACGAGATTGGACCATTACGCCATCCACTATGTCAAACTAAATGATTGATTTAGATCGCTAATAAAAATATGAAATTATTCTTGCAGGTAATCATGGTTAGCGGACCCACGGGAAGTAGATGAAGTGATACTGGAGAAAGAGTTCTGAAACCTCTGATAGTACCCATGCCAGAAGGGTCTAAACCCCAGGGATATGAGAAAAATACTGAGCCAAAACAGGTTGTTGTGGGAGATGTGGTAGGTTTAATGAGATCCTGACAAAGGATGTATGATGCATTGATTAATTGCCTAGATCGAGATGAGGTTAGAGTGTCCGTACCCAATGAGGGTTCACAGCGTGCTCCGTCTGGTAATGGTAGTATACACAGATAAATAAAAAAGGTTAATTTTCCCAAGTTCATGGGTTCCATGGATGGCTTATCCACTGAGGCATGGTTAGAGAATATGGGAATGTGCTTCGCACTTCATGATTACACCTCCAACATGAAATTTCTCATGATGGTCTTTTAGTTGAAGGGGAGTGCTCTTCTATGGTGGAAGATGCTCCTACCTCAACTAAGCATGGTCGTTGAAGATGTGTCATGGGAACTGTTTGAGGAATGGTTCTGAGAGAGGTACGTGTCCAAGGAATTCTTTGAGCGTCATATTAATGAGTTCAATTCCTTACGACAGGGTAGTCGTATGGTTCTAGATTATGAGGCCATATTCATGGAGTTACTTAGGTATGCTCCACATCTGAACATGAAGAAGTTAAAGGTCAACAAGTTTGTGTTTTTCCTTAACTTAAACATTCGTGCAAAGGTACGAATCATAATGCCTCAATATTTACACGATGTAGTTCAGAAGTCCCTCATAGCCGAGGAATATCTGAATAATGGGAGCTAGGGAAAGACTCCTTCTAGACAGGGTGTATTGGTGACACCGAGAATGCAGTATCACTAGACACCAGCCAGAAAGGCTTCGGGGCATCGAGATACTCCTAAAGGACCTATGTTTACAACACCACGATGAAAGACTCCTCAACATAGTACTCCTTACATAGGACCACAACAACTGCAACAACATCGTCTGCAACAACAATAGTTTAGGCATGTTCAGTAGAACATATCGGGATCATAGGCTATTAGACTAGCAACTTCTACTTCGGGGACCAAGAACATTGGACCGAAGACTAGATGTTGGAAATGTGGTGAGACACATTACCATTGATACTGTACAATTGAGAAGGCTAGAGTGGTCGCAACATCTGGACCCACTACCGTTGGAGATTTGGGCAAGGCCTATAGGATACATGTAGCCGTGAACAACCACTAGGTTGATCACAAATCTACTATGCTAGACACATCAGGTACAATAAAAAACCAGAATTAAAGTATATTGATAGATCCAGATGCTACAGAGAGATTTATCTCTAGTACAATGTTGATCAGAATTAAGGTAAAGGTAGTCGAGCAGGACGAGTTCAAGTACGTATAAATGGAATCAGGTGCCAAACAAAAGGTTAGAGGAAAGGTTACAGACTATAGCATTAACTTGGGAAACTTTGTAATGAAGGTGGATATTTATGTCATGATATTAGGATCTTATGACATAGTGATTAATATGGATTGATTGGAATCAGATGATGTGCTACTTAACTATAAGACGAAATGGTTAAGTTTGACAGATGATTTGGGAAAAAGTAGAGTGATTGTAGGAAGAAACCAAGGAGTGTCCTTCAGGTTTATTTCTTCCCTACAATTGCATAAGAGTATGCACAAGGGATGAAATTTATATGCAATATTAGCGCTAAATGAAAAGGGAGAGGTGGAAGGACTAGAAAACCTTTCAGTAGTACAAGAGTTTGCAGACGTATTTCTAGAAGAGTTAAAAGGTTTATCGCTCGAAAGAGAGTTGGAGTTTACAATCAAATTGAAACCTCGAACTGAACCAATAATGAGATATCCTTACCAGATGTCAATGCCTGAATTGCAGGAGTTGAAAATGCACTTGAAGGATTTGTTGGATTTGGGACTAATGCGTCTAAGCATATCACCATGGGGTGCACCAATGATCTTTGTTAGAAAGAAGGATGGATCACAGAGGCTTTTCATTGACTATCGTCAATTGAACAAAGCTACAATCAAGAACTAGTATCCATTGCCAAGGATTGACGATTTATTTGATCAAATGAAAGGAGCGATGGTGTTTTTGAAGATTGACTTGAGATTAGGATATCACCTATTACGGATTAAAGAGGAATATATCCCTAAAATAGCTTTTAAGACGATATTTGAATACTATGAGTTTACAATTTTACTGTTTGGATTGACGAACGCCCAGGGGGTATTCATGAGTTTTAAGAATGGGGTGTTTCGTGAATACTTGGACAAGTTTTTTCAAGTTTTTATTGATGACATGCTCATTTATTCTTGGACAAAGGAAGATCATGATGAACACTTAAGATTGGTCCTTCATTTCCTAAGAGAAATTAAATTGTACAGGAAGTTATCAAAATTATCTTTTTACCAATCAAAGATTCATTATTTAGAACATATGATATCTAGTGAAGGTATCATCGTGGAAACAGCGAAAGTAGAGGCTATTATGGAATGTCCAACACCAAGAAAGGTACAATAAGTACACATTTTTATGGGTCTAGTGGGATATTACCGACGATTTGTCGAAGGATTTTCGAAGATAGCAAATACGATCACTGAATTGTAGAAGAAGAACATGAAGTTTGTATGGACTGAGAAATGCGTAGAAACATTTCAAAATCTGAAGGAGTTGCTGACAATAGCACCAATACTAAAAGTCCCCGACATGGTCAAGGAATTTTTGGTATGCACAGATGCATCCAAGGAGGGTTTAGGTGGAGTGTTGATACAAGACGATCGAGTGATCATTTAAATTTCAAGGAAATTGAGAAAGCATGAAAAGAACTATGCAACTCATGACTTGGAATTATTGACAATTGTATATTCCTTGAGAGTTTGGAGACATTTTCTAATTAGATGAAAATTTGAATTAAAAACAGATCATTGTGGATTGCAACATATTTTTACACAAAGTGACCTGAATGCGTGACAAAGGCGTTGGTCAGAATTACTTAGCGAATACAACTTTGAAATTACTTACATTAAAGGAACTGTGAACTAAGTGGTAGATGAGTTGAGTCGAAGACCATGCATATTCTCGATATTACCTCTTAGGATGAATCTTCGAGAAAATATTCTAACTTTACAATTCGACGATGACTGGTATAAATAAGTTAAAATTAATATTGGATAAGATACCATGATGGTAACAAATTATGAAGGTTATTCACTAGACGACGATGGATTTTTGAGATTTAACGGAAGAATTTGTGTACCACCTAATGACGAACTAAGAAGTTTTATCTTGAGTGAGGTGCATTGAGAAATGTACCTAGCTCATCCGAGAGTCATGAAGATGAAGGCTGACCTTAAGCCTTTATTCTTTTTGAAGGGAATGAAAGAAGACAAAGTTAGTTATGTGGAGAGATGTCTAGAATGTCAGCAAGTGAAGGATGGACATAGACATCCAATAGGATTTTTACAACCACATGTTATTCCATAATCAAAATGGGAGGTAATTTTTATGGACTTTATCATTGGATTTCCACTGACGGTAAGGAGGCACGATTAAATTTTTGTGATAGTTGACTGAACCGAATGGATCTTTTAAATGACAATGGTTGAGTTATATTGCATGTGTTATTTTAACATTTAGGAAATTAAATGAAAGAGGAAGAATGAAAGAGGAAACATGACAGCCACATAAACATATACATATCTGAACAAGCATGAAGAACAATAAACCATAAAACACCAAAGTGATAATGGAGTTCCGCAATATCGCCTACATCTTCGGGCCTCTGTCTCAGTGGGGTTTCTTATTTATCTTCAAATATTTTCAAGTACATCATGAAAGTTCCAATGGATTACAACAATGATTTTTTGTGTTCTACCAGATCTCAAGAACCCAACAAAACTGATGGCACTGAAAACGGATGTACGAAGCTCCCAGAAATGACCTGCAAAGGTGTGCTCCTCAATATCTTCCATGCATAACAATGGCCTTGGCTGAACAATCCTGCAGCATAAACCTACTCTAAACCTCCTCCTATGGCTTCAAGAGCCTCTGGTTTATATAGGCTTGAATTTGGTAACCATATCCCAACTTCTCCCCAAGATATGTTCTCAAAAAGGGCCCAAGATCTCCCAAAAATGGACAAAATCCCACAAATCTGCTAAGAAAATCAATACAAAATCATATAATATAATGTAAAAACCCACTATATGAAAAATATAGGGTGAAACCCCCTTGAATTTTGGCCCCTAGTCATATGCGCGCATCCAAGTGTCCAAGGGATAGGTTGTTGGTGTGCTAGCCCCCTGGATTTTTGCTCCTAGTCCTGTGGCATGGCCATATGGCCCAATGCTTATGCACCCATGTGCCCTAACAACTGTTTAAGCCTTGGTCATAGTTTGTGGTTCTGTGCCTTGGTCGGAAAGATAACCTGACTAACCAGCACTAACCACTGAAAATCTATGCCAACTGTAGACTTTGGGTCATATGGAAACGTAACGAGAACCAGGGCTAGCATGATACATTCACGCCAACACAAATCAATGGTCATATATCATAATCACATGTGGTCATCGATCTGAGGGCTTGGAGCTTTAACAATCTATGCCATGTGTTAAGGCTTGTGCCCATTTTATAATACAGTGGTCGTATGTTATACATTGGGGATGGGGCTAGGCCCCATCACTTACTCCGCCCATCAGAATATACAATACACTTTAAATATTTTAATCTATACCATAGTGTATAAGACCTACCACGGGCAGGCTGGCTAGCCCAACCCTGCCAAACACTTAGCCACCTAGACCGAAGGTCACAGGTTCGAATTCTATTGACTCATAAACAGTTTCCACAACAAAACAAACAATAAATGGGTGCCACATGGAAGCCCAGGACTAGGACATGTGGCACCGTCACACTTGCCCAAAAACATGCCACATGTCCATTGATGATTCATCCAACTATCTGCCCAGGTGTCGGCCTAGTCATATGCCACTATACCTTCCACGCCAGTCATACGGACATGACACATTTCACCATTGTAGTGGTGACATGTGTCACACAATAACTGGTCCACCTGTACATAAATTTCCCAGTCAACCTCTATCCATGTCAGCGCCATGTACCCTGCCAAGAGATTCTGAGCACTTTGAAGTTTAGGCCTTCCTGGACCCCATCTTGGCTCTGGTATCCATTTTGGATCACACCTCCCCACTAACAACCTTTTGGTCCTCCAAAAGGTTAAAAAAATGGACCTTACTTATTACATACTCATAAGGACAAAAACAAAACACTATGTTGTTCAAAATCGTGTTATAATAGGTCATCATTTCAACATGTGTGATTACATTAATGGAAGAAAAATACAATGAATATGTGACAACCACTTCTGGAAAAACCAAGTGACTTCTTTATTTCCTTCATGGTGTTCCTCTTGCTTCACTGGTAATGCCTCTTCCTTTGTGAGTACATGTGGAATCATTTTTTCCTTCTTTGGATGAAGCTCCATATTAAGCTTCCAACAATTAGCCTTATGATGTCCACCCCTATTGCAATAAGTGCAGTGAGTTTTTGGCATCCAGACTTGTCCCTTCTCTTTATTTTGTTGTGTAATTGAGTCTTTATTTCGTGTCTCCTTCTTGGTCGACATAAAATTCTTGTACAAAGATTGTCTCTTCCAACACTTGGCAACACAATGCTTAGGTGAATGACAAAAAGTACAAGGATAAATATTCCACAAATTTTGGATTACATGATTATGTTTTTTTTAATCAAAAGGAGAATTAGAAAAAACATGACCATTATACCTTTCTTGTTGATATTCACCTTGCTTGGGAGATGAATTTCATTCACTATCACAATCATGGAGTGATACACCATCACCTTTTGTGAATTAATCCTATAGTGACTTAGGCTGGTCATTTGAAGCATCACTTGCTTCTGATGTTTTGGAGCTCATCTTGGAGAATGCTCCAATCTCCGCTTCGCCATATCTGAATCCTAAATAGCGAGGTCTTTCCAAAACCTCTATGGGATTGATGATACCTTGACCCTTATTTCCAAGGCCCTTTCCTTCATATCCCATCTTGGTTAGAAATCTCAAACCTATACCTCTTGTATATTTTTCAAATGCACCAAAACCATATTGATGGGAACAATGCAAAATTGATGAATGAGCTCCACTGCATACCTTAGATATGTTTTTTGAAACAAATGTAGAAGGAAATTCCTTCAATTCTTCTTTTCCTTTGTTGTTCTTTGAATATTTCACTTGAGCCGATCTCTTTTGTTCGAGGTAATCTTCATACAACACTTTCACCATCTCAGACATGGCAAAGAGATTTTTTTGCATACCCTTCTCATCCTGAAAAAGTCCCTCTTTAGATGCCATTTTCTCAACTGAGACGATCTTTTCCCTGGTAAGCATGCAAAATCAAAATCCAACTGTCAACTAGCTCTGATACCACTTGATCTGAATGGATCTTTTAAGCGACAATGGTTGAGTTATCTTGCATGTGTTATTTTACTATTTAGGAAATTAAATGAAAGAGGAAGAATGGAAGAGGAAACATGGCATCCACATAAACATATACATATCTGAATAAGCATGAAGAACAACAAACCATAAAACACCAAAGTGATAACGAAGTTCGACAATCTCGCCTATGTCTATGGGCCTCTGTCTCAGTGGGATTTCTTATTTATCTTAAAATATTTTCAATTACATCATGAATGTGCCAATTTATTACAAAAATGAGCTGGTTGTGTTCTACCAGAACTCAATAACCCAACAAAACTAATGACACCGAAAACGGATGTACAAAGCTCCCAGAAATGGCCCACAAAGGTGCGCTCCTCAATAGCTTCCCTCCATAACAATGGCCTTGGCTCAACAATCCTGCATCATAAACCTACTATGAACCTCCTCCTATGGCTTCAAGATCCTCTGGTTTATATAGTCCTAAAGTTGGTAACCATCTCCCAACTTCTCCCCAAGATCTGGCCTCAAAAAGGGCCCAAGATCTCCCAAAAATGGACAAAATCCCACAAATATGTTGAGAAAATCAATACAAAATCATATAATATAGTGTAAAAACCCACTATATTCAAAATTTAGGGTGAAACCCCCTTGAGGTCCGCCCCCTATTCATTTCGTGCATCCAAGTGTCCAAGGGCTAGGTTGTTGGTGCGCTAGCCCCCTGGATTTCCATTCATGGTCCTGTGGCATGGCCATATGGCCCAACGCTTATGCACCCACACACCCTAACAATAGTTTAAGCCCCTGGTCATAGCCGGTGGTTTCACACCCTGGTCGCTGGGCTAGCCCGACCGACAAATGCTAACCACTGAAAATCTGTGCCAACTGTAGACTCCGAGTCATATGGAAACGTAACGAGAACCGGGTCTAGCGTCATATATTCACACTAACACAAACCAACAGTCATATAGCATAATCTCATGTGGTCTATGATCCGAGGGCTTGAAAATTTAACAATCTACGCCATGTGTTAAGGCGTGTTCCTAGCTTATATTACAATGGTCATATGTTATACATCGGGGCTGGGGCTAGGCCCCAACCCTTACTCCGCCCATTGGAATATATAATACACTTTAAATATTTTAATGTAGACCATAGTGTATAATACCTACCACGGGCGGGCTGGCTATCCTGACCCTGTCAAACACTTCACCACCCGGATCGGAGGTCACGGGTTCGAATCCCATTGACTTATAAAAAATTTCCACCACAAAATGACCAATAAATGGATGCCATGTGATAGCCCAGGACTGGTCCACGTGGAACCATCACACTTGCCCAAAAACATGCCACATGTTCGTTGATGATTCATCCAGTTGTCTGCCCAGGTGTCGGCCCATTCACATGCCATTGTACCTTCCACGTCTGCCACATGTCATACGGCTCAACAACCCTGCCACGTCAGTCATATAGACATGCCATGTGTCACCCTCACAGTGGTGACACATGTCACACAATAACTGGTCCACCTATACAAGAGACAAAGTGATTCACAGAAATTGATCTACGGGAGGACACCCATCGGCTGATCATGAACTCCGAGTGAAATCATTCCAGGAGGAGGCAAGCGATAAAATTTGAGACTCCCGAAGCGTGGAGTCTCGAAGTGGATCTCAATCGTTGATCGTGAAAGAGGACGAGGACCATTGATTCAGTCATGGACGAGAGTTCTAAAGTCTCAAAGCTCTAGACAAGTTCTTTTTCAGCTAAGCGCGGGGTCATGTCCATGGTCATATGCATATTGAGATCAAAGGGAAGGAGGGCTAAGGGCCGAATTGGTTGTCTTCGAGACAAAAAAGTGCTAAGGAAGGAATTAGCTATGGTTTTTAGTCGAGGTCACCTGGGAAGGTGGTTTGAAGGAAGCGTCTGCACAGGATGAAATTCTGTGTTAGCCATGGATAATATGACACTGTTATTTTCAGAGAATGGGATTTGATCTCCATGAACAAAAAAGAAAAAAAGATACCTGTAGCATGGTTTGGAAATTTTGTTTATCATATACATAATTCTAACAAAATGGTCCCTTGCACATTTTGCAGAATTAAGGGTTCTAAACACATCAACTCAGGATGCATATTGAGGAAATGGAAGAAGGAGAGGGAGCCTCCAGTCATGATAAGGAGGCTGAATGCTAGAATACCAGAGTCGGTAATTCAGAGATAAATTCGAATGGACGCAAGGGAAAAGGAGAGAAGGGAACATTAATAGAAATGCTAAGAAGCCTGAAGATGGAAGTGCAAAGCTACAAAGAAGACAATGAGATACTGATGAGAGAGAAAAGTTAGATAAATGCTCGAGTGTTGCAGATCTTAAATCATTTGCAGAGACAAACGAAGAAGGGATCAAACTCGAGACAAGAGGAAGAAGGCAGGTGCCATGAAAGAAGGGATGATCGTGGAAGAGTTATTTATTCCAGAAGTGATAGCAGAGCTCATGGACACCACTCACCTCCTTACTCAAAAAGAAAGTTTTATGTGTTGGATGATCCCATAAGAAGTCCAGAGGTGTCTCCTCTCAAGCACCAAAGAAGCAAACAAGAGGTAGATAGTTTGCAAGGAGAGATGAGGAAGCTCAAGCCACCTTCCTTTGAGGGTGAAAGAGAAAGGGAAGATGATGTCGGAGAATGGTTTTTTGGGCTTAGGAGATATTTTTAGTTGCATAACTATTCATTCAACCTGGAAGCCAAGATTTCCACCTACCATTTGCACAGGAAAGTTGTAATGTGGTGGGACCAACTGAAGAAAGTGGAACATGTTAATGAAAGTAGGATCACTTGGAAATAGTTCAAGAAGTACTTCCAGAAGGAGTACCTCTAAGATAATTTCTATGACAATAAAATGCAGGAGTTCTTTGAACTCGGGTTGGGAAGAATGACTATCTAAGAATACAAGAATAAGCTCTTGGGGTTGTTAAAATATGTTAGGTTCATTGGTGATGATAAAGTGAAAATACAGAGATTTCTAAGTGGACTGCCAGCCTTTTATAAGGAAAAGATCAAGTATGATGAACCCAAGACCTTGACTGAGGCCATCAGGAAGGCTAAATACCTGTATGAGCAAGGCCATGAAAGAGAATCCCTACAGAAATATTTGAAGGAGAAGAAGAATGCAAAGTCTAATCAGAGGAGGAAAGGATTCAAACCTCCCTTCAATAGGAATGAGCCTAATAGAAATCATCAAGATCAGTATGCTAAGGGGGATTCCAAGAAGGAAGATTCCTTGGGAAAAAATGGAAGACCACCAATCCAATGTTGGGGATGCAAGGAAGATCACATGTACAAGGATTTCCCACACAGAAAGGACAGAGTGAAGACTATGCACAAAATCCAAGAGGCTATGATCGTCGAATATATGGGAAGAATATATGCAGATTGAATGATTGACAAGAAGAGTACCAGTCCAATATGATCAAGGTGGAAGGTAAGATCATAAATCATCATGTTTCTATTTTGATTGATTCAGGAGAAATTCATTTATACATTGATCCTAAGATAGTGGATAGATTACATTTGGAGAAAATTAAACTTGGAAAAGCAAGTTTGGTTCAGTTATCCATTGGAACCAAAATAAGAATCCATGATATGGTCATAAGTTGTTCCATAAGTCTTAATGGCGTGAATACTAGTATGGATCTAAATATCATACCATTGGGGTCTTATGATATTCTGAATGGAATGGATTGGTTGGACAAGCATCATGTTGTCCTAGATTTTCATAACAAGACATTTACATGTCTTGATGGAAATGGAAAACAGAGCACTGTAAAAGGAGTTCCAAGACCCATCTTTATAAGGTAAATTTCAAACTTACAGCTGAAAAGATGTTTTAGGAAAGGATGTCAACTATATGTAGCTCATGTGGAAGAGATAGATAATAAAAAGGGTCCAAGTCTCAAAGATTTCTCGTTACTACAAGAATTTGAAGATGTATTCCAAGAAACACTTGGATTTCCACCAAGGAGGGAGATAGATTTCTCAATTGATTTAGTGTCAAGAGCTTCCCTGGTGTCAAAACCACATTACATAATGATCACACCAGAGTTAAAAGAATTAAAAATGTAGTTGGAGTAATTGTTGAAGAAAGGGTACATACGTCCAAGTGTTTCACCTTAGGGAGCACCAACACTTTTTGTCAAAAAGAAGGATGGAACCTTGAGGTTGTGTATTGACTTTTGATAGCTCAATAAGTACACTATAAATAACAAGTATCCTCTACCCTGAATTGATGACCTCTTTGATAAGATAAGAGGAGCAAATATATTTTCAAAAATTGACCTGAGGGCAGGATACCATTAGGTAAGAATCAAGGAAGAATACATTCATAATACAGCCTTTAGGACCAGGTATGGGAATTATGAATTTGTAGTGGTGCCATTTGGATTGACCAATGCACTAGTTGACTTCATGTGATTAATGAATGGCATATTCAGAAATTATTTGGACAAGTTTGTCATAGTATTCATGGATGACATACTTATCTATTATAAGTATGAAGAGGAGCATGAACATCACTTAAGACTGGTATTGCAAGTACTAAGAGAACATCAGTCGTATGTCCAGTTGAGTAAGTGTTCTTTTTATCAAAAGAAGATCCATTACGTGGGACACATTATCTCAGAGCAGGGAATAGAAGTAAATCCAGAGAAGATCGAAGCCATTAGGGGATGGCCAACACCTAGAATTGTGTCAAACGTCAAATCTTTTATGGGATTAGCGGACTATTATAGAAGGTTCATAGTAGGATTCTCGAAGATTGATCATCCCATCACTTCTTTTCAAAAGAAGGGAACTAAATTTGAATGGACACTCAAGTGTGAAAATAATTTTAATATGTTGAAGGAATTACTTACTAGTGCACTTGTGTTAAAGATTGTTGGCCCAAATGAAATTTTTGTGGTATGTACAGACGCATGTAAGGAAGGAATTGGGGGAGTCCTAATGCAAAATGGACATGTCATTGGATATGAGTCCAGGAAGATTAAGGAAAATGAAAGGAACTATGCCACCCATGACTTGGAACTTGCTGCCATTTTCCACACCTTGAGGATGTGGAGGAATTATCTCATGGGGAAGAATTTTGAATTAAGGACAAACCACATTGGCCTGAAGTATCTTTTTGAACAAACGACCTTGAATACCAGGAAAACAAGATGGCTGGAATTTTTAAGTGAATATGACTTCGATATAAATCATATCAAGGGGAAGGAGAATAAATTTTTCAATGCACTTAGTAGGAGAGTGCATCTCATGCATGCTACTGTTGTCAGTATGCATCAGTGAGACTTGAAGAGTAGAATTTTAGATGGTCTTGTTACAGATCAACATTACCTACAGGTAAAGGAAAACTTGCAGCAAGGAGATGTACAACAGAAAATAAAGGAGTATGAGATAAAGGAAGATGGATTACTCATGCATAAAAATAGAATCTATGTTCCTAGTTCCGGAGAACTGAGGAATTTGGTACTGAAGGAAATGCATGATGTTCCTTATGTTGGACATCCTGGTTACCGGAAAAAAATTACAACAGTAAGAAGCCAGTTCTTTTGGCTAGGAATGAAGAAGGATGTTGTTGATTACATCGCTCGATGTATGGAATGTCAAAAGGTGAAGGCTAAGCATAGGCACCCAATGGGTTTACTGCAACCATTGCCAATTCCAGAGAAGAAATGGGAAGTGATCACCATGGATTTCATCACAGGATTACCCAGAACGAATAAGCAACATGATTCAATCATGGTGATGGTTGAAAAATTAACAAAGGATGCTCATTTTGTGCCTGTGAAGACAACGTATACAACAACTACTATTGCATAAATTCTCATGAAGGAAATTGGTAGGTTGCATGGGATACCTAGGACAATTGTCTCGGACAGAGATACAAAGTTTTCCTCCAATTTCTGGAGGGGATTGTTTAAAGGATTTGGCACAAATCTAAACTTTATCACAGCATATCATCCCTAGACATATGGGAAAATAGAGAGGGTCAATCTAATAATTGAAGACATGCTGAGAATGTATGTGATGGATAAGCCATCTAAGTGGGAATATTACTTACATTTGGTTGAGTTTGCATATAATAACGTGTATCAAGCTTCATTGAGAATGATCCCATTTGAAGAATTGTACGGTAGGAAATGCGATACTCCAGTAAGCTAGGAAAACCCAACAGATAGAGTGGTACTTGGGTCAGAGTTGCTCAAGGACATGGAAGACCGGGTGGTCAAGATCAAGAAAAATTTAAAGGAAGCTCAGGATAGACAAAAAGTTTATGCAGACAAGAACAACACAGCTAGAGAATTTAAAGTAGGGGAGCATGTACTTTTGAAATTGAAGCCCAAGAAAATCTCATTGAAATTGGGTAGTTGTACAAAGGTGGCAGCCAGATTCTGTGGTCCATTTGAAATATTGGACAGAATTGGTCCAGTTGCATACATGCTTGCATTGCCTGCTTCCATGAATGTGCATAATGTATTTCATGTATATTTACTAAATAAATATGTACATGACCCTAACCATGTTATTGATTGGCATCTGATTCAGGTAAAGACAGAGGGAGACTGTCAGGTTCAACCAGTGTGGGTATTGGACAGAAAGGTCAAAATGCTCTGGAATCAATTTATAGAGATGGTAAACGTTCAATGGACCTACTATGGTCCTGAAGATGCTACCTGGGAGCATGAAGATGCCATGTGAGCAGAATACCTGCAGGTTTTGAATAAAATTGAGATTTTGATCTCTATTTTGTATATGCACTCAAGACAGTGCCAAAATAAGGGGGAGGGGATGTAACACCCTTGGTTTTGAACCCCCATTTTAAATAATGTATTGTTACAATGTTGAGAATCCAGAGTGCCCAAAAAATTATTAAAGGGCCAGTATGCCCAAGAAATGTAATGTTTTGATCATCATTAATAATAAACACATCGTTGTCTGCTAGATGGAAAAGGACTAGAGTTATAGGGGGCTATGATTCCACAAGAGAGGGGGATTGAGGGGCTAAGTGTTTATTCCTATGTTGATTACCATTTTTGGCTAAGGGAGGGGATCGGTTACGTGAGCTTCTTGGGGAAGGCTGGGAGGTTCTTTATTTCCCCACAAAAATACTTAGAACCATCCCTAGTCTGATTGTGGGGTTGGTTGTTTGTTCGTTCGCTCCTTCACTTTTGCATTTGTACTATTCTTTCCCTCACTCCCTTCCATGCACCCACTTACCCATTCACCGATCCATCCTCAACTGGGTCTTGGCTGGGTAAATGGAAAGGAACTATTGAAGGTTAGCTATGAGATAGTTGGTTGTAATGGTCGCTGGTGCAATCCAGCCATGACTTGGGCCTGCATGTCTGAGATGCATTGGTCCTCAGAGTTCTAACATTGATATTCTGGACGAGCTATGTTGGAGGCCCTGGATAAAGGAGAAGAACTGCCTGAGGGACTATGTGGCAGAGAAAGGTGGAGGTCCATTCTCTCGGGTGGTACAGGTTGGGTAGAAGAGAGTTGGGTACTTGGATTGTTGTGAGTGTTGGGAAACCTATGAGAGCTTGAGAGATGACTAGTTTGGGAATCCAAGCACACTCTAGAACCGTCCTTGTGGATTCATAGCCCTGGCTCAAGGGTGACACTGTTGTTGAGATTTGGAGCAACGATGTCTACGGTTGGGTGGAACATCCTTGGTCTGCAGCCAGTTGGTGTTGCCTTTTTATAAAGATAAGTGCTCTATGTTGTGATATTATTATCTGTGTATGAATGTATTACACTGTGTTTTTAATTATCGTTTAACTAAATCTTGGATTATGCATGCTTGTTGGATATTGTTGTGCTTGTCGTTAAATATTTTATCTTATGCATCCTTATTAATTAAAGAAGGTATCGATAAGAGTACAAAGTCCAAGGGTGGGCTTGAAGGTAGCATGCCCCGACTTGTGGGTGGTTGGGGATGTTACACAGTCGCTCATGAATATTTCTAAGGAGCATGCAATAAGGCAGAGTCCTTATTCCTTAGAATCCCTTAGTCTCTCACAAGTTCGACCGAGTGGAGTGTTGACTCCAAGGTTCAGACAACTTCCAAAACAAGTCTAAGGCGAGTCACACCCTTGGAGCACAGAGGTGTATCTTGAAGGGCAGGTCACATAATTAAACTTAAGTGAATAAATCTAGATGGCCTAGAAAACATTGAAATATTAGACCTTGTTGGATTAACTAATTAATTAAACAATAGATTATTAGTTGAAAATCCTAACAAGATTCTAAGCCTCAATCTAAGATTTTGCCTAAGTCTAAGTTTAATTTGGGGACTAATTAAAATATTAAATTTGGGATAAATTTAATTCTAGGAAAAGTGGGAAAAATATAAAGATTGAATAAAATGAACAGGTGTGCATGAATTTAATAAAAATGAAATTTTAAATAGAAATAAATAATAACTTAAGAGGTTTGTTGTACATAGAATGGAATCTAGAGTCAAACTAGACTAGTCTAACTAGAAGAAGACTCCTAATTAGACTCTAACTAAGATCTAGCTAGGGGACACTCCTTAAATGAGAATCTGGGGAACAAAGGGACACCTAGAAGTGAACATAGGACCACATTGAGGATTGTGAGGGATTTTTACCTTTTAAATAAAATAAAAATGTTAATTATTGGTGTAACTAGGGGAGATTGTGACAAGTGTGTGAGTGAGTAATCCAAATTAAAATTAACTAAAAAGTTAATTATATGTGCATGAAGACATGTGTGAATGAAGAAAATTCTATAAAAACAAATTTTGGAGAAGGAAAAAGGGGGATCTGGCTTTCTGGGCATTGTTATGCTGCCAAATTTTTATTGGACTATGTTTTACTTGTGAGAGTTGGGATACCAAACTTGTAAAAAGACTGGAAGATCTTCCTTGCGAGGGAAAGTCTTGGAGATATTTTGTTGGTTTCTTGTGTATGTCCCCTTTGCAGCTCGGGGGGATAACGGGGAAGAAGAGTGACCTCAGCATTCATTGGGAGGTACCGATGAATTCTTTGTGATTAACAAGCGAAGAAAAGGAGGGAGCGCAAGACTTTGAAGAACATCTTCAATACACAACATTCACTGAGCCTAGTATTTTATATTTAGAATTTAATTATATTACTAGTGTAGTAGTATGTTGGACTGATAGGGTCACTATAGAATCATTGGAAAACTTGAATTCCATTTATTACAATTAATTTCAACAAATATTAGATCCGAGTTTATATTTTATATTACAATTTCTACCGAACGGATAATAATTACAGTGTTTATGTTTTAAATTTTGTTGTAATTTCAGACGTTTTTTCGCTCTCTAATTTGGGGAGGCTTGACCCTCATTCTGGAATTTGAACTTATATTGTGAATTTCATATGTTCCAAAATTGTATTTTATCTATTGAAGATTGAATGATCAGAGTTTATTTTAGTTGAGATTATTTCGGAATTTCAATAGTGATTTGTTCACTAGTAAACCATGGAGTTAGTTTTGAAATTATTTCATGAGTTTCTCTATTCAAATTCATTTATATCCAATCAATTCTAATGATGGGTTCTTTGTCGAAAGGCATATTAAATTTGAATTTGTACCATGACTTTCTATTTAAGTTTACGATATTTCATTTCTGTCGAAAGGTGGATCCCCGATGAATTTTTATTAAATTTGAATTTATTGTTATCTCTATTGAATCTTGGTTAATATGAAGATATTAGCAGCGTGGAGCCTCTGTAATTTTTGTTATGTAAATCCAAATTTTGGGGATCGTGGGATGCCCGTACAAATTTTTTCAGGAGTTTTACTTACTTGTAATCCTGGGCGTTAGCCCTTTTTCCTTCTCAAGTTATGCATGTGACCACGGACTAAAACTTAGCGCTAGCTAAAGGGAGATATTCAGAGCTCTGGGACTCTGGTGCTCCAAAGGTTTTTCAACTTCAACACTTCATTTCACCCAAAGTCATTACCGGCCAAATTCAGTCATAAAGTGAAGTTGACAGGAAGTTGTAGGTTAACCCTAAACTTTTACTTACCTTCATTGACGATTATAGATTTAATCGAACGGATGACAGAGATTCTCCTCATGTGAAAAATCTACGGTGGAGATCCACTTCAGAACTTTGGGCTTCGAGGTTTTTCTCTACTTACACAACTTGAAACTGTATCACCCGAATCACCAAACCTCCGAAGGGCTTAAAAATCTGATGGCTTACACTCCTCGTTAGATCAATGTTTGTTGTCCACTCTGGGAGTTCCTCACATTTTGTAAACAACAACTCATTTCCTCCGGAGAGACGAACTCACGAACCTCCGAAGGATAAGGGTTCGGAGTTCTAACGTATCCAATGGTATGCGATATATCGATAGATCTATGGCTGAACTTCACTCTGGGACTTCCTAAGCACGGGGTTATCTTAATCCTTAGCACCTACACCTTAACTTAGCCGGAGAGATGATTTTCGAATAACTCAAATATCTACGACCCACATCCTTCCATCAACTAACAGATAGGATTTACTCTGAACTTCAGGACTCTGGGAGTTCCTTGACCCTTAATTGCATGACTATAATTGTGTCGAAGTGTTGAATTACCAAATCGACGAAAAATGAAGGCTTGCATATCTAACAACTCGTGATCGATCGTCAGATCTGCGATGGTCCTTCACTCTGGGAGTTCGAAGCTTCGAGGTTTCTTAACTCTTTATAGTTACAGACCAAACTCGTCGAATCGTCAAATTTATTGAGGATCCAATGGCTAGTTTTCTCTCACTGATATATGGTGTAGTTTTACTCAGCAACTTCAGGCTTTGGGTTTCTTTATTTACAAACTATTCAAATCTTCCAAAGTGACGAAGCCCAAAGGTGTCATGGTTTAACGAGAGTGCTACTCGTGTCTGATCGGATGGTTGCGGGTATTTTGATTCCTCATGATCAGATCTTGTCCGCTAATTCTTTTAAAACGAATTTCACACTCTTGTTTTTTTTTCCACTTGAATATTGCACACACTTGTTCTCCTGAACTATGGACTCTAATTGTTTTCCTATGTGCTTCTACGCCTCCCCTGTGTAAGATCGCACTATCCCTCTTGAGCTTTGTTCTTCCGAATTTTAAATCCTCCATCCACCTTGTGTGGCCTTTGCGCACATTGGGCGTTGTTGCTTTTGAACATTGGGCCTTCAAGGAGCTCGTCTAAGTACTTCTAGATTTTCCTCTGGACTTGTTGCACTATGACACCTAGGAGAAAACTTCATGTTCCTTATAGAACTTAAACTCGTTCTCAGAACAGACTTTCACTCGATTGCAGATTTTCCTCCTCATAATGTCTTTTTAATTTAGAAGGTACAAAGTAAGCTTATAGTTCCTCTAAGTTTTTGAGAGATTTTCCCCTCTCTTCCCTTCTCTTTCAATATATATATATATATATATATATATATATATATATATATATATGCTAACCCATAATATATACCTAATTAGTTATACAATAGAGGATTGTTACAATACAAAATGATGGTTGATGTTTGCAAATTCATTGAAGGAAGAGATGTTTTTAAATGGTGTATGATAATTATATGACATATTTCTAAAGCAGTGGCATATTACTAGATGATGTTTAACTAATGCTATTGTAACTTCTAGGGATGGAAAATTGATCTAATAATTGAGGAATGAATGACTAAATTCCTGTTATGATTCAGTACCTTACTGTTATGAAATTTTGAGTCTAGAATTGAGTTTGGGTATAGGAATTAGATACTTCCTTGTTCCTCAAAACAGTCGCCAGTCTTGAGACCTTAAATGGTCAAAATCAATCACATGAATCATAGACTTGAGCGTTGATTATGTGTCTTGGATGTCCTAACCTTACAGGATAGGTTGGGTGGATAAACACTGTGTGTGACGTTATGTGATTGAAAAATTCTAAATACATCGAAGTTGTATCTAAATCTAGTTATTCAATGAGATGAATAAAATAATAAAGTATGTTAATATCTTGTTTCACTTCTTCAAATAATGTTTTGTTAATGTTATATATATATATATATATATATATATATATATATATATATATTATTGCTCTCAATTACTTATATGAAGTAACAGAGGGGCTCTTACAGTCAACGTCTATGAGATTTACTTTCACTTTTATCTAATCTATCGTAGAGTTAGGTTATGGAAAGGAGTTAGGTTATGGAAAGGCATAAATAAGATAATTAGTGGTAGTTAAACTCTTCAGTTAAAATGTTTGATGTTTGTCGTTTATTCATTGTCCTTCATTAAACTTCTAATTTCCCTTAGTAAAGAGAGGACTGGAAGTTTAATTATTATGATTTGGATTAGAAGAATCACGACTTTATCATCGATATTGAATCTTTGTTATTGGATAAAATGGTGTTTAATATAAGTGTCAATGATGAATGGAATTTATTGATTGACCAAATTACCAATCTCATAAATCGTTGTATGTTTTAAATTCTTATGACAGAACGGTGACATGAGGTATTCGTGATGTATAGAAATCTCACTCTTTACCTGAAAACTAAATAAATTGTGTGATGTATCTAATCATTGATTCTAAAGGATGAATTTACTAAGTATTAATATTATAGTAAGTACCTCAAGACCTTAATTCTAATGCGAATATTAGATTACAATTTCGAATACATAAATAGAACCTAATTTTTTTTTATGAAGAATAATTATTAATATAATTCTAAACTTTACTTACCAAGTATATTAAAAAATGATTTAGTCATATAAGAACAAGTGATCTTTCCCTTGAATATTCTATCCCAAATGAAAGTCAAGTAGTCCACATCTCTCTAGGTAATAATTAAAATCTTGACTACTAAGTTATCTTTGATCGTAATTGATAATCAAGAGAGTGGAACTCTTTTAGATTAGTGGAAAAGCCACCTTATAGAGGATAACATATATTTTTATATATGATGTTATCTTAAGTATCCTTATCATATTTAAAATTAGTAATAATTACGTAAGTCAATCATTAGACTATTTACGTGACTTAGTACATGATAGTTAATTTTCAGTTGTGAATTTATTAATATCAAAATTCTTTGATAGATAGACTATTAGATTACCTAAATCATTCATTGGTATCTCTGATACGATCACACAATCAATGGTAACAATGGCGCAAGTAGCGCAAACTAATGTGATACGATAGTTGTTCATTCTTAGAAGTTAATCATGATTTTTATTTCACAATTGTATAGCAACCATATTTGAAGAAGTATGATATGTCTAAGTTCCTTACTTAATTGTTTTTTTTTTTTTTGTATGATGGAGTATTCTCTTTATTCTTGTTAAGTAAGGTTGAAATTTTTAAATTGATATCTGGTATGGGTATAGATACCTTCTTGTTCCTTAGAACAGTCGTCAGTCTTGAGATCTTAAAAGGTCAAAATCAATCGGATGAATCTTGGAATTGAGCGCGAATTATGTGCCTTTAAGGTCCTAACCTTACAGGGTAGGTTGGGTGGGTAGACACCATTTTTAATATCTTCCATATGATATGACGACTCATGTTCCACTGTTAGATCTTTTAAATTTTTATGAATGAACCATTATTTAAATGTGATGATAATTGATTTGGTTAATTGTGATATTGGGACGATTAGTCATGTCATTTGTTATCATTGTTTCTTGACTATTTGTATTTGTCGTCATGTTTAGTATACATATCATGTTCGAAAAAAAAAAATCACTACTTGTTGTTAGTCATTCACTGTTAATTGTGTGAATCAAAGGGTTGTTACATATGGTATCAGAGCGGGTTCAACCCTGCGACAACAGAACATTACACCTTCCACTATCTAATTTTATATTTAAACATGTATTGCTAATGAAATTTGAATTTGTTCATGACAGGTATCATGGTCAGAGGACGCCGGATTAGCAGACAACGTGGTGTGGGGGGTAGAGGTACACTTCCTTCGAGAGCATCCACACAGGAGGGATCGGCTCCACTTGGAGAGGAGACTACTGAGAAGGAGTAGGTTGTTGTGAGAGATGTGGTAGGCATGATGAGATCCTTCCATAGAATGTTTGAGGAATTGATCAATCATCTTGATCGAGATGAGGGTAGAGCATATGTTCCCAATGAGGTTTCAAAACACACTCCAACAGGTAGTAGTAGTATACACAGAGAACTCGAGAAAGTGAATTTTCCCGAGTTCTGGGGTGCCATAGGCGACTTAGCCGTCGAGGTGTGGTTGGAGAACATGGAAATTTTCTTCGCACTTCGTGATAACACCTCCAACATGAAATTCCACATGACGCTCTTTCAACTGAAAGGGAGTGCTCTATTTTGGTGGAATACACTCCTACATCAACTAAACATGGTCATTGAAGACATGTCCAAGGAATTGTTCAAGGAATGATTTCGAGAGAGGTACTTGTTCAATGAATTCATTGAGTGCCATATTAATGAGTTAAACTCCTTAAGACAGGGTAGTCGTATGATATCGGAGCATGAGGCCAGGTTCATGTAGCTACTTAGATATGATTCACATCTTAACACGGAGAAGTTAAAGATCAACAAGTTTGTATTTGGCCTTAACTTCAAAATTTGTGCAAAGGTGAGGATCATGATTCCCTGGACATTGCACAATGCAATTCAGAAGGTCCTCGTAGCCGAGGAAGAGATGAACAATGGGGGTCACAGAAGGACACCTTCTAGACCGATTGGACAAGCGACACTGGGAGCACAACATCATCAGACATCATCCAGACAAACTTATGGGCACCGTGATACGCCTAGAGGACCTATGTTCTCGAAACCATGACAACAGACTCCACAACAGATAAATCCCTATAGATCACCATAGAAGAAACAACAACGTCATCTGAAACATCAACAATTTAGGCTTGTTCAACAAAACAGAACAGGATCACAGACTACTAGGACAACAATTTCTACTTTGGGGACCAGGAGCACTGGACCGAAGAATGGATTCTAGACATGTGGAGAGCCACATTACCAACGAGATTGTCTGATTGAGAATGCCAGAGGGGGCTATATCATCAAGACCTACTACAATTGGATATTTGGGCAAGGCCCATAGGATACATGCAGCGGTGAACAATCATTAGGCTGAGCACCAGTCCTCTGTGCTTGAGACGTTAAGTATGATCGTCGATAAAACTTTTAGTATTTTGATAGATCCAGGAGCTACAGAGAGATTTATTTCTAGTGCAACACTTAAGATAATTAAGGTAAAGGCAGTCAATCAAGACAAGTTCAAATATGTAGAAATGGCATTGGGTGCCAAACAGAAGGTTGGAGGAAAAGTTATGTACTGTAGTATTAACTTGGGTGATTTTGTAATGAAGGAAAACCTATAAGTCACAATCTTAGGATCTTATGACATAGTGATTGGCATGGAATGGTTAGAGTTGCATGATGTGATACTTAACTGTTAGACAAAATCATTAAGTTTGACGAATGACGTGGGACAAAGTAGAGTAATTATATGAAGAAACCAGGGAGTGTCCTTGAGGTTTATTTCTTCCCTACAACTAAAAAAGAGTATGCACAAGGGATGTAAGTTATATGCAATATTAGCGCTCAATGAAAAGGGCGAGGAAAAAGGATTAGAAAACCTTCCTATAGTATCAGAATTTGCAGACATATTTCCAGAGGAGTTACCAGGTTTACCGCCTGTAAGAGAATTAGAGTTTATAATATACCTAAAACCTAGAATGGAACCGATTTCAAGAACTCCAAACTGAATTTCGACACCGGAATGGCAGGAGTTGAAAATGTAATTAAATGAGTTTTTGGACTTGGGTCTTATACGTCCAAGCATATCACCGTCGGGTGTGCCAATTATTTTTGTGAGAAAAAAGGATGGATCGTGGAGACTTTGTATTGACTATCGTCAATTGAACAAAGAAACGATCAAGAACCAGTATACGTTGCCAAGGATGGATGATTTATTTGATCAGATGAAGGGATCAATGGTGTTTTCAAAGATTGACTTGAGATTGGGATATCATCAATTACAGACTAATGAGGAAGATATCCCTAAGACCACATTTAAGACGAGATTCAAACACTATGAGTTTATATCTTTACTATTCGGTTTGACGAACACCAAGGAGTGTTCATGAGTTTGATGAACGAGGTATTCCGTGAATACTTGGAAACATTTGTTCAAGTATTCATTGATGATATACTGATTTATTCTCGTATGAGAGAATAGCACAAAGAACACTTCATATTAGTTTTACAATGTCTGAGAGAAAACAAATTGTATGGAAAATTGTCAAAGTGTTCTTTTTACCAGATGGAGATTCATTACTTGAGACATATCATATCTCGAGAAGGTATCATTGTGGATCCAGTGAAAGTAGAGGCTATTATGGAATGGATAGCATAGATAAATGTACAATAAGCACGTAGATTTATGGGGTTAGTAGGTTATTATCAATGCTTTGTCGAGGGTTTATCGAAGATAGCAAACCCAATTATGGAATTGCAGAAGAAAAACAAGAAATTTGTATGGATAGAGAAATGTGCGAAAGCATTTCAAAAGCTTAAGAATTTGTTAATGATAGCATCGATACTGAAGGTTCCTGACATGGAAAAATAATTCTTGGTATGCATGAATGCATCCAAGGAAGGTTTAGGTGGATTTTTGAAGTAAAACAGTCGAGTGATCACTTGCATTTCAAGGAAATTAAGGAAGCATGAGGAGAACTACGCAACACATGACTTGGAGTTATTAGCGATTGTATATGCCTTGAGATTTTGGAGACATTATCTGATTGGAAGAAGTTTCGAATTAAAGACAGATCATTGTGGCTTGCAACATATTTTTACCCATAGTGACTTGAACACATGACAAAGGTGTTGGTTAGAACTACTTAGCGAATACAATTTAGAGATTACTTACATTAAAGGAATGGTGAACATAGTAGCAGATGTGTTGATTCGGAGACATAAACATCTGATAGGATTGTTACAACCACATGATATTCCTGAATCAAAATGGGAGGTGATTTTGATGGATTTTATTGCTGGATTGCCATTGATGGCAAGGAGACACGATTCGATTTTCATGGTAGTTGACACTCTGACGAAGAGTACACACTTTATCCCTGTGTGTACGACGTATCAGGCACCGGATATAGCTATAGTGTTTGTCAACGATATTGTGATATTGCAGGAGGGTACCAAGGAAGATCGTATATGATCATGGATCGGTGTTTACAGGATGGTTTTGGAAACATTTCCAATAGGCTTTGGGAAAACAACTGAATTTTATTACAACATATCACTCAGAAATAGATAGAAAAGCAAAAAGAATGAACCCAATCTTAGAGGATATGCTTCAGATGTACGTGATGGATCAACAAAAGTATTGGGAGGAATTCTTTCCATTGGTAGAGTTTGCATACAACAAAAATTACCATAGTACGAATAAGATGGCATCATTTGAGTTTATTTACGGGTGACCGTGTCAGACATCATTGAGTTGGGATCAAATTGAGGATATGGTCCTGGTGCAACCGGAAGTGATCCAAGAAATGGGAGAACATATGTAATTAATAAGACAAAGGATTAAGGAAGAAGATCAACAGAAGAGTTATGCCGGTGTACATCGCTTTGACCGCAATTATGAGGTTGGGAACATAGTTTTCTTGTGGGTAAAACTGCATAAGAGTTTAATCAAGTTTGGAAAGGGTGTTAAAATCTCTCCTAGGTTTGTGGGACCTTTCGAGGTTGTGTAAAAGAAAGTACTATTGCCTTATCGACTAGCATTTCCTTATTCTCGAGGCGAATGAACAATGTATTTCATCTATCCATTTTACAACATTATATTAGTGATCTGTCATTTGTTATTGACATGAGTTATTTGCAAGTGTTGGATGAGGGTGCTCTCATGGCAGAGCCAATCCGCATTCTATACCATCACACTCGACAACTACGACGTCGAATAATCGATTAGGTCAAGGTCCAGTGGGACGATTATAGTCCACATTCGGCTACATGGAAGGATTCATATGAGATGCCTCAACAGTTTCCTTATTTGTTTGATATATTAGATATGTAGAGTTATGTGAGATACATTTATTTACTTGCATTTATATATTGTACAAACTATGGGACAAAGTTTAAAACAGGAGGGGGTGTATGTAACATCTCGTTCTACTGATCAAAATTATATTGACTTATTCTTTGAGGACACTTGCATGCAAGTGATCCAACTATAGTACATTATGATTTCGTTTCGATTATGAGTTATATATGATGATGATGATGTATTGTAGTTCATTGTTACTTTCAGATGTATATGTATTGACATATATTATTGACGAGTTCTCCTGAGTGTGCAGGACACATGACAGGTTATGGATGATGATGGAATAAATGGATTTCCTTGGACTCAGGATTGAGACAGGGAGTGGATGTATTTTGTTTGAGTATTTCATTTTACGCACATGTGAGATATGATTGATTACAATATGATTTATGTATATGGATTATTGACACTCTTTTTGTCAGTGTATGCAGGTTTGACAATGCTTGCTAATCTGACTCACATAAGGAGTAAAGGGGTCATGTATGGAAACCAGATATTTGAGGGAGAGGTGTGGCAGTGTTCCTATCACAACCTACTAGCACTCACACCGTGACCTAAATTGTAGGTTAACAGTTACCTAGTTCGAGAGGTACACGATGCCATGAGGGAAAACTAAGACAATCTCTCATGAGGAAATCTAAGGGGCGCGCAACATGGAAGAATCCTTATTCCTTAGAATCCTTTAGTCTCTCACAAGGTCGACCAAATGGAGTGTTGACTCCAAGGGTCGGACAAACTTCCAAAACATGTCAAAGCCGAGTGGCAACCTTGGAGCATGGAGGTGCATCTAGAAAGACACGTCGTGTAATTAAATACAAGTCAATAAATATAGGTGGCGTAGAAAACATAATGAAATAATTAGATCTTGTTATAACACAGTATTAATTAATCAGTAAATTATAAATTAGAAGTCTAACAAGAGTCTAAGCCTAAGACTAAGACTAATTCTAAGTCTAAGTTTAATTAAGAGACTAAATAAAATATTAATTAAGTCAAAATATTTGAGATAAAGTCAAACTCTAGGAAGAGGGGAATAAAAATTTAAAGGTTGGGTAAAATTCACATGTGTGCATGAAAATAGTAAAAGGGATTTTTAAAATAGAAAGAAATTTAAACATGAAAGAATAGGTGTAAAAATAGAATGGTGTCTTGAGTGAATCTACCACTAAGTCTAACTAAATTAAGAATCCTAAACCAAATCAAATTGATATTTAGTTAGGGGACACTCAGTAAATGGGAATTTGGGGAACTAAGAGACATCTAAGAGAAAAAATAGGAACACATTGGGGAATGTGAGGGAAAATAGCTTTTTAAATAAAATAAAAAGGGTAATTATTTGTGCAACTTGGGGAGAGTGTGACCAGTGTGTGGGTGAATAATATTAATTAAATTAATTAAGAAGTTAATTATTTGTGCATGAGGACATGTGTCAATGGGGATTTTTCTATAAAGGAAATTGAGAAGATGGGAAATGGACATCACTTTGTTTAGTACTGTTATGCTGCCAAATTTTTTCTTGACTGAGTTTTACTTGTGAGAGTTGGGATTCCAAAACTTGGAAAAGAGTGGAAGCTCTTCCTTGAGAGGCAAGTTTGGAGCTATTAGTTTCTAGTTTTTGTGTGTGGTTTGTTTGCGACTTGGGGGATAATAGGGGGAGAAGAGTAGCCCTAGCATTGGTTGGGAAGTACCGGTGTAGTCCTTTGATTAGCATGAAAAAAGAGGAGTTTTGTGCAACGTATGGACCAAAGATCACCTGCAACAATATCAAAAAGTCGGTTACAGTATTTAAATTAATTTAAATATGTGAATAATATAATTATTGTACATAAAATGTAGGAGATTGTGTATTGAAATCAGATTGAATTCCAGTAGAAGATTGTGTATATTCATAATTTAAATGTATGTACCTTATATCTACCACATGAACAAGACTCAAACTGAACGATGCTATTGCAGATTATGTTATTATAACATCGGTTTAATTGTATGGTACCACACCGACCGTATAATCAATTGAAAATTTGTATCTTTCTTACCATATGTTTTGTATTTATACACAGATTTTAAATCGTTGTATGTTTTAAATGCTTATGACAGGTCGGTCACATGCTCAATGGAAAGAATAATATCTGTGAGAGATATTTGTGATATATAGACATCTTGGTATTTACCTGAAAACTAAATAAATTATGTGATGTATCTAATCCTTGATTATAAAGGACAAATTTACTGAGTATTAATATTATAGTAAGTACCTCAAGACCTTAATTCTAATGCAAATATTAGATTACAATTTCGAATACATAAATAGAACCTAATTTTTTTTTTATGAAGAATAATTATTAATATAATTCTCAACTTTCCTTACCAAGTATATTAAACAATGATTTAGTCATATAAGAACAAGTGATCTTTCCCTTGAATGGTCTATCCCAAGTGAAAGCCAAGTTGTCCACAACTCTCTAGGTAATAATTAAAATCTTGACTACTAAGTTATCTTTGATCGTAATTGATAATCAAGAGAGTGGAACTCTCTTAGATTAGTGGAAAATCCACCTTGTAGAGGATAACATATATTTTAATATACAATGTTATCTTAAGTATCCTTATCATATTTAAAATTAGTATTGATTATGTAAGTCATCATTAGACTATTTAAGTGACTTAGTACATAATCATTAGACTATTTAAGTGACTTAGTACATGATAGGTACTTTTAAGTTGTGAATTTATTAATATCAAAGTTCCTTGATGGATAGACTATTAAATTACTTAAATAATTAATTGTTATATTTGATATGATCACAGAATCAATGGTAAGAATGACACAAGTAGCAAAAAATGATGTAATAAGATAGTTGTTCATTCTTAGAAGTTAATCATGATTTTTATTTCACAATTGTATAGCAACCATATTTGAAGAATTATGATATGTTTAAGTTCCTTACTTAATTGTTTGTCTTTTGCATGATGGAGTATTCTCTTTATCCTTGTTAAGTAAGGTTGAAATTTTTAAATTGATATCTGGTATGGTTATAGATACCTTCTTGTTCCTCAGAATGATCGCTAGTCCTGAGACCTTAAATGGTAAAAATCAATTGGATGAATCTTGGACTTGAGTGTCGATTATGTGTCTTGAAGGTCCTAACTTTGCAGGGTAGGTTGGGTGGGTAGAAACCATTTTTTATATCTTCCATATGATATGGTGACTCATGTTCCACTATTAGATCTTTTAAATGTTTATGAATGAACCATTATTTAGATGTGATGATAATTGATTTGGTTAATTGTGACATAGGGATGATTAGTCATGACGTTCATTATCATTGTTTCTTGACTATTTGTATATGTCGTAATGTTTAGTATACATATCATGTTCAAAAAAATAAAAATAAACACTAATTTTTGTTAGTCACTCACTATTAATTTTGTGAATCAAAAGGTTGTTACAAAGTTGAGTCTGAGGTATCAAGTTTGAGGGTGCGAAGGATTGTTGAAGGTGAAAGTATCGAAATTGTAGAAAATGTGAGTAATCATAGTTTCTGAGGTATATGTGGGTTGCATAACAGAAGGATGTGGATGTATGTAGGCTACAATGGAGAAAAGCATGGATATCCTCGAGTAGTAGTGGAGTAATTCATGGATATGTGACAATATTGTGAAAGGGTGTGAAGTGATGCTTGTACCATATTGTTAAAGCCTAAGTTGATTTACTCATCTATCATTTGATATAACAGAGTGTCTATAGGATCAAAGGTATGCTTTTATGTCTGTTTATCATGGATGATATGGCACATGCTTGAGGCATGTCTTGTAGGTCCTTTTGGTTTATGGTTGCATATGGTTGGGTCCATGTTTTGGTTTCATTGATACATGCTTGAGACATATCCTTGGTACATTTTATATGGTTGAAGTCCATGTTTTGGTGTCAATGATACATGCTTGAGACATATCCTTGGTACATTGTATATGGTTGTTATGGTTCATTGTTAGAAGTACATCTTTGTGATATTAGCATTTAATAGAGGCATATATTATGGTATATGGTATGATGCATGCTTGAGGTACATTGTGGTACATGGTTTGGATAATTGATGTTGATATGGTCTATATGAGTAGATTTGGTTGATATATCAATGACAAGGACAGTGACAGCTTACAAGTTGATGATCGATTATAGATTGATTTGACAGTGATAGGTTACAGGTTGATGTCATAGTGACAGGTTACAGGTTTATGATCAGTTATAGATTGATGTGGCAATGACATGTTACAAGTCGATGATCAGTTATAGGTTGATGTGACAGTGACCGTTTGATTACAGGTTGATTATTAGAAACATTAGCAATATCAGTGGTATTGACAGTTTGGTATACAATTATATTTCATGGCAGCAATTGTTAGAAAAACAAGACCGCGGAGCAATAAAATAAAACAAATGCGGAAACAAAACAAAGAAGATGCACAATACAAGAGAGACATAGATTTACGTGGTTCACCCAGTGTGGGCTACGTCCACCAGAGAAATTGCTAGGTCCTTCCTTTATTATTATTCAGCAAATGAAGGGATACAACCTACAACAAAACCCGTTGTAAATTCCTCTTCTTTCTCTCACAGTCTCCTCTCTCAGAACACAATATTCGCCATCAAAAACATAGCCACAATACATTTCTCTTATAAAAGAGGGTTTCCTTATAGGGAAAAAACCCTAACATAATTTCTATCGTTAGATCTGCGACCTTATAATGAACGGTCCAGATTTACAATGAAATTACAATATACTTTTACAAGGCAATTTTTCCTTCGGGGGCTTCGCCCCCGAACCCCGCAGAGGGGGTAGCCCCCCTCTGCACTCCCCCGCATGGAAGAGTGTACAAACTTCTGGGGTATAAACATGGATAAAAGTAAAAGACCTCTGAATTAGGAATATAATCAGGCTCCACAACCAACAATCTTCCACTTGGAGACTGATCTCAACAACTCCACCGTTGTTGTATATGTTGGACTCTGAACCTTCTTAGACCTGGAAAATTTCTCATCTTCATCTTCATTCTTGAAGACCAACTAAAAATGAGTAGGAACTCAGTTTCTCTTTGGTTACTCCCTTTGTTAACATGTCTGCAGGATTCTGGATAGTGTGTATCTTTTCCAACTTCAAATGTCCATCTTCCAAAGAGGATCGTATGAAGTGGTACCTCAATTGTATATGCTTAGTTTTTGAATGAAAGGTCAAGTTCTTTGCAAGATGAATTGCACTCTCACTATCACAGTACAACCTGTTATTCTCCTGCTTCTCTTCTTCAATCTCTTCTTCAACCTGCATGCCAAATTCTCCTTCCCTTTGACCACATTCCCTTGTGGCTGCTGCATATAAATCTCTTCCTCCAAATCCCCATGGAGAAAAGTTATTTTTACATCTAACTGTTCAAAATGCAAATCTTCTACCGCCACAAGAATTAAAATAGTCCTAATTGAAGTCATTTTAACAACAGGAGAAAATATTTCATCAAAATCTATACCTTTCTTTTGTGCAAACCCCTTTTCAACAAGTCTAGCCTTGTACCGTTTTTCTCCTCCATCTTCTTCCTTCAACTTGTAAACTTATTTATTCTGCAATGCTCTTTTTCCCACAGGCAACTAAACCAAGTCCCAAGTCTGGTTATTTTCCAAGGAATCCATTTCCTCTTTCATGCCTTGCTCCCACTTCTTTTTGGTGTCTACCTGCATTGCCTCTCCATAACATTCTGGTTCACCAGAATCAGTCAACAATAAATATTACAATGAAGGAGAGTATTGTTCAGGGGGTATACTTAACTTGGTAGATCTTCTAACAACACTTGCAGGTGTTTGAGGTACCTGCTGCTCTTGTTGTTGTATATTTTGATTTTCTGGTTCCTTCGAAATTTCTTTTTCAGTGATCTCATCAAGCACTGTGTATTCTTGTTTTTCTTTTTCATGTTTCTTTCCCTGCAACTGATCTTTGTACATGACCTTCTCATTGAATATGACATCTCTA
>JZKD02S1675829.1:229964-244505 GCA_000966675.3 Picea glauca
TTCCTAGAGCCTTTCTTTCAAGAATCTCCCATTCTTCGTCCTTCATGGCCGTCGGCTTCTTTGCTACTCCACCCAATGGTAGGAATAGATCCTTCTGATATAAATAATCTTCCATTTACATCTTCCATAACTGGTAGTTTTGGCCGTTAAATTTCTCAACCCTAAACTTTCCATCTTCTAACATTGCTCCCACTCGAACCAGGAACCCTCTTTTCCTGCGAGTTACCTTTCACTCTAATACCAGTTGTTAGAAAAACAGGACCACGGAGCAATAAAATAAAACAAATGTGGAAACAAAACACACAAGATACACAGTACAAGAGAGACACAGATTTACATGGTTCACCTAGTGTGGGCTACGTCCACCAGAGAAATTGCAAGGTCCCTCCTTTATTATTATCTAGCAAATGAAGGGATACAACCTACAGAAAAACCCATTGTAACTTCCTCTTATTTCTCTCACAGTCTCCTCTCTCAGAATACAATATTTGCCATCAAAAACATAGCCGCAATACATTTTTCTTATAAAAGAGGGTTTCCTTATAGGGCAAAAACCCTAACATAATTTCTACCGTTAGATCTGTGACCTTATAATGAATGGTCCATATTTACAATGAAATTACAATATACTTTTACAAGGAAATTTTTCCTTCGGGGGCTTCTCCCCCGAACCCCCTCTGGGGACCCGTTTTCCCCCAAACCCCCCGGACCCTGCAGAGGGGGTACCCCCCCTCTGCACTCCCCCGCATGGAAGAGTGTACATACTTCTGGGGTGTAAATACTTCATGGAGTATAAACAAGGCTGAAAGTAAAAGACCTCTGAATCAGGAAGATAATCAGGCTCCACAACCAACAACAATATGGGGTAAGGAAATGGGGTCTTAGCCTCCTTTCGGTTGGTTCTGGAGAACATAGGGAGTTGGAGCTTCCTTAAGGTTGGAGCCTGCGAATATAGGGGTTGTAACCTCCTTCTGGTTGGAGCCAAAGAATTTAGGGATTTGTAGCTTCCTTCAAGTTGGATCCTGTAAATAGGGGGTCGTATGATCCTTCCATTTTTATCTGGAGAATTGGGAGGTTGGTGCTTCCAATGAATGTATTCTTTTGATATAAAACAAAAACATTTTTTGGTTTTCTCCCATTTGGGTTTCCACATAAATTATGTTGTATTTTGTTTATGTGTATGTCTATTATTCTTTGTTGATTTATACTACTCATGATATATTGATGATATACTACTGATGAAATTAATGATTACATATTGTGGTTAAATATGATAATAAATCTCTCATACTGATTCACCCCCCCTCTCAGTATTCCAACATATATATTTACTTGGGAATCAAGAACCACATGGACTTCCCCCCAAGAAGATCATGTAACAACTTTTCTCAATTAAAACCAAGATGGGTAAATAATAAAAAGAATTATCCCCTTTATCCCCTTCTCTGATGGAATCATAGCCCTCTATATCTTGTGCTTGTCCATCTTGTAGCCAATGATGCATTTTATTAATATATATATAGAAGTATTACATTTCCTAGGCACGTTGGCCCCTTTTCAACTTTAACAACTCACCAACTTAAGTCACAATTACATAATACATTCTAGTCATAGGGATCAAAACTAGGGGTGTTACATCCCCCTCCCCTTATTTTGGAATTTTCCTCAGTGCACAACATCATATCTATGTTATTAATATTGTAATGTCCCCAAGGCCGAGCCCTATTGTAAATCATGTCTATGAAGTATAGAGATTGCATTATGAATTGTAATTATGTTTTATAGGATGGTGAGCAAAGTTTATATAAGCTGGTGGGCTTATGTGTTATTAGTCCGGAGAGCCTAAGTGTTAAGGCCGGGAGCCTGCTTTTGTATATGTAATTATACAGATCATTAATAAAAATATAAACACTGTTGTGTGTAGACTGAACATGATGAATGAGTGATGGGGGACTAAGCTTCCACAGAATGGGTAAGGGATTGGGGGATGGAAGGTTGGAAAGAGAGGCTAAGTGTTGAGCCTAGGGGCTTAAGTCCATGGGAATAATATTTTAATATTATTCCAAAAGCCATGTGAAATATATGTTTTGTCCTAAGTTCCTGGAGAGGAACGCATGATGATGGAGTGCATGCAGCTTCATTTGTGACATGTGTCGACCCAGACACATGCAGTTAAAAAACTGCAGAAGTCAGCTATGGAGGGGGTCGCTCCTCATTCCATCATCCTTTGTGTCTAATTTCAAATACCCTCACGTCGCTCTGAGAACCAGAAAACCGAGACATCTTCCTGAAGACCAAAACATCATCCGTGTGATTCCGGTATTGGTCTACGTCTTCCCTTGACATACCTATGCACCATTGAGAGAACTGGTCAGGAGGGGAAAGTCAACTTGTGAGTTCAAGAACCCAGTCTATCCGCCATTGCCGAGATGAATCCGTACCCGATCTATCTGTAGGTTTCTATTTTTTTGTTTTTTTGAGTGGGGTTGGGTTGTGGTTATCCTCACTGTGCAGGAAATGAGTCAGGAGGGGCTGAAGAAACAGGTTTTAAGGCCCTTAGTTGAAGAGGTAGTCTGTCAGTCCTGTGAGAAGCTATTTCCAGGTGAAGGAGTCTGCTAGGAAGTGGTATTCTTCCAGAGAGAGTCCAGCACCAGCTACGGAGCTCTAAGACATCCTAATCCGGCCTATTGCCAAGACCCAGAGAGGGAGGTGAAGCACTGATGGACTGTGCTTGTGAAGGTGTATACTCCCGGGCGGAACAGGCATGTGGGGAATGAAAGTCTGTGAGTAGTGGGCGTAAGAAGGCATCCTGGGAAGAATCCTTCCGGTTATTTTGTGCAGTTTTCCCAGTAACCTCAGCCTAGACTAGGATTCCTTGCCTTGGGTGGATCTTAGTACCAGCTCGGGGGTGACCCACTACTGAGCATGATGAGCAGCGTGGTCTAAGGCTGGGAGGTTCGTGGAAGGCCTGCATGTAGTTGGTGGAATTACCACGGTTTCAAAGATAAGTATCAGCTTATGCTTAATATTATGTTTTGCATGCATGTGATGCTTATATGTATCATGTATTTTGTTGTGCATATGAATTATTGTTAATGCCAGGGATTATTTATGTTAGCAGTAATCTTGTGCTTACTCTGAGTTAAATGTGTTTAATTTGATTTAAATGCATGTTATTAATTAAGTATGAGAATGATGTTCTTCCGCACAGTAGCGTTTTCCCGACCAGTGGGATGATGGTCATGGGGCATTACAAATATTACAAGGATAGGGTCTTCAACCTTTAATCTTCACAAGAATTCCATCCAATGATCATATGCATAGGCATTCTAGCCTAAAATCATGCATACATAGGCACTCCAAACCAAAACATGCATAATGTCCTCAAAATTTATAATTATCTGGAATCAGTTCTAAACAACAAGCTCTCATTCCCCATTAGAATACACAACCCAAGGAAGTGTACCCCCTTCTTTTCTTTACAGTCCTTCAGGATATACCACTTCTCTTTAGGGCTTCAATGCACTCGGTCGGGAATGTTTCAGAGTTGTGGCTCCAATAACTCTAGCTGCAACAAGTCCCCTTGAAATTATTCGTCCATTCCCTTATCATTTAGTTCAATTTCCTTTTGGTGCTCTTCTTCCCAAGCTTCAATATTCACTAGTCAACATCTCATCTATATTACACACATATAGTCATCATGGGATATCATCATAATAATTTTCAATCATAATTGTCAAATATGTTTTATACAGGAAAACATAATTTCCAAGCATGAGATTTCTGCTCATAATTTGTTTAGCTCTTGTAGTAGTAAACATTAGTCTTTATTATAGCTCACAATAGTTCCATGCCCAATAACATTCTTCCTGCAATTTTTTCAACCTTCACTTAACCAAACCAGTTGTTAGCATATCATAACAATTTTTAATTACTCAAATATGTTTTATACAGGAGAAACAAATTCCCCAAACATGAGGTTTTTGCTCATAATGTTTAGCTCTTATAGTAGTGGGAATTGGTATTATTTTTGGGCTTACATCCCTACCAAATCCAAGACACTTCTTGCTGCAATTTCCTCAATTTACATGCAACCAAACATATTGTTAGCATATCATAATAATTTTTAATTTCTCAAATCTATTTTGTACAGGAAAATAAAATTCCTCGGCCATGAGGTTTTTTCTCATAATGTATGTCTCTTGCAGTTGTAGATATCAATATTCCTTGTGGTATTACATCCCTACCATATCCAAGACCATTCTACCTGCAATTTCTTCAATTTACACTCAGCCAAACAAATTGTTAGCATATCATAACAAATATACATTTTCATGGCACCAATTAAAAAGTTTCACAAAGTGATCTCATAATTGATTACATAAGAAATTCAATCACTTCAATTAATCCAAATATTATCTGGAATGAACCCATCATCTCCTACCCATGTGTTATCAACCAATATTTTCTTTCTTCTATCCATCAATATTTTTATTACTTTGTTCCCTCAACAAAGCTTTTTTGTAAATCATCATTATGTAACTACTTTAACTTACAACCTTCTTATGTGTTATCAACCAATATTTTCTTTCTTCTATCCATCAATATTTTTATTACTTTGTTCCCTCAACAAAGATTTTTTGTAAATCATCATTATGTAACTACTTTAACTTACAACCTTCTTGTTTCAATATCTAGCATATACTGAAGTGTTCTCAACTTCATGAGTTAGAAATACTTACATCATTTCATTTGTTAGCATAATCATTTCTATGTTATATAATATATGCATTCATTTACCAAAATGCATTCAATAATTCCTTTAATACCACTTATAACATTTTCAATAGCTCCAAAAAGTGATCTCAGAATTATGACAAACAACAATTCAATCACCTTCATATAGTATTCCTATTAAATATAATGGAGCTATCCATCATTATGCATTTTCATCACCACATGATTTTTATAATGAAACAAATAATTACTAATAAAATAACAATCAATGTGTTAATACCCATGGTCACATCTACACAAGGCATCCCTTCATTTTCTACATAATACCACATAACTATATCATGCACTCCACCATGGTGAGTTGGAAGGTTTGGCCAATGCCCCAGCACATCATCCGAACTCTTCCCAATACTGGCCAACTATTTGGATACACTCCTCTTCAACCCATATACAACACAAGAAAATATAATTTTTAAGTGATCTTTAGTGTCAGAAAAGAGGTTGCAGTCCAAACATCAGTTATACAGTGGAAACCATGGAGCACTCCCATAGTGCTATATCCTCTCCATATCCAACCATATCATGGTCTCACACATGACTAGCTCTATGGTTATTCATTGCTATAGAAGGAGTATGCCTCCTGACTTGACTTGGTTATGATGTCATAACCAATCATAACATGATATGCAACTAAAATTTTATCTAAATGCATTCTAGAATAAACAACATTTACATACGTTAGGCCTTTAGCCATTACATATCAATTTAAATATTGAAAAATTAACTGAGGGAATTCTTACCTCAATTCCCTTCAACATGGGAAGCAACCAAATTCATACATGCATGGCTATTATTATCCTGCTTGATGCTACATGCTCAATTGGTATTCGTAAAATCTCACGGGATTTCCTCCTACATCCTTTTGATCACCATTCTTACAACCCCCATGGGTATTCACAAAGATGGAATTCATAAGCAATAGCAACATCCACATCTTTAACCATGCTATATCATTTTTCCTTAATACATAATCCATCATTAGTCATACTCAATTTCCATAACATCATTATTGCATGTATATAAAAATAGACTATTACAAGTCCACAAGCATGTACATATGCACAAATGCACATCCATATGCACAAATGCACATCCATATGCACCAAACATTCATTTTCACCATGCATATTAATGCATTTAAATTCAATCTATGCATCATGCACTCTAGTGAATTTATGTTTCAATTCACTTATTTATTTATTTATGTTGTAGTTGATTGTCCTTGGATTTCTTCAGATTCGTGTTTCCTTGTGTGCTCCCATTTTTTTCATCTACACTATTGTTTCCTAGTCTATACACTTTCTAGCCAAGTTCCACTTGGTCATTTTGCAACCCAACCAATGTGCGCTACTTGCAGCAGCTTCTCTTAGGAAGTCATAACCAAATTTACCTTCGTGAAGCATTCCAACACTTTGGAATGAGGCATCTCCCATATTCCATCACTCTACTACCATATCAACCTTGAATGAACTTACCCATTATCATTCCACATCCCTACTATTAAGTCCAGCTATTCATTGGATTATTTCATTTAACAATTCCCTGTGAAGCTATACTTTTCCCACTCAAGACCATTCCCAATGGAATTCTATTTCCATTTAGTGACACTTTTCAAGTTAAAGAACCTTCATTATTGTATCCTTGATTTCTCTGCATCGGTATTATGCTTCCACCGCGAACTCTGATATCATAAGTGACTTTATTTCTTTGAGTAATTTTAGACAAGACATATATGTCATAACTAGCAAATCCTTTATAGGAACTCCTTTTCTTGGCACATAGATATGATTCACACATCACCTCTTAAGCTCCTTGTTCTCTTTCAAATCAATCTTTGCATATATCTACACATATCTACCTTTAGGGATATGGAGTCTTACTTTTCCTTTCTATGCCCATTAATGACATTATTCACCTTTTGGCTTCATGTTCTATGTGAGGATTATTGTTTTCATTCTTGAAATTCATTCAGATTCTACAACAACTGATGAATAATTATTTAGTTTCACTATTCTTGAGTTCTTTATCCATTTTTCATTACTTTCCTTGAATCTCTTCATTGCCTCAACCAACTTCTAAAATCTATGTCAAGCTTCCATGACTCTAATATCCAATCCTAGACTTTAATTTATCTTATTATACCTCTAATTATGTAAAGAGTGCAAGCAACCATTTTTGTTAGAATTATACATACTACAGAAATTTGTCAATTAATGCTACATGTCCTTTTTTTGCTCAAATCATGAAGAATTATATCATCATTCTATAAATTATAATAATTCAAGGTTATTCACCTATGAATCATATTTCCAATGACTATTCTTATGCCCCATATGATCTTTGAACTGAAAATTATGGCTTCCTAAAAAAAATTATTTTTAACCCATTTGTGCATTTTCTCTACTAGTGAAATTTTATTGAAAGGCCAACTTATGTCAACTGTAGAAGAAAATATGCCAGTAACTAGAGAACAATTTGTATTATACATAGATATTAATAATGACAAAGAATTCACAACAACTCTCATATTTTCAATATGATGCTCTACTAAAAAACTGCAGCAATCTAGAAATTCCATTTGGATGAACTTCAACACTTTTCCAAACTCGTGGATCCCCCAATCATCAACCATCAGTGATCAAAGATGTACTTTGACCAAACTTAAACACTTTTACAAACTCGTTGATCCCCCAATCATCATCCATTGGTGGTCGAAGATGTACTTTGACTGAACTTCAACACTTTTCCAAACTGGTCAATCCCCTACCATCAGCCATCGACGAGCTCTGTTTGTGAACTTCAAAACTTAGACAATTCCAGCCAAAACCCAAATGAATTTGGTTTGTTGATATCCTAGCCAATATGATATCGACCGTTGATTTTATCCAACTTCTCAAATGACCGAAAATGAAAATGGATTGTCATTTTTCCTCATCTTCCCGACTATCAAAATGAATCTTGGTCGTTGATCTGGTAACTTTGCCAAAATCTGAAAACATTAGAATTTTTTAAATTTTCCAAGGATGAATTTGGGCCTTTGATCTCAAGATTGAACATGATCTCGGTCATCGATTCTCTGAAATCTTCCATGCACTATAGCATCCATTAAAATATGAAATTTTCGACATTCCAAGTCAAATTTGGCTCCACAACTTTGCAGATCGAATCCATTAACTTCTTAGACAGTCCCGAGTCATATAAAGCTCAAATCTACTCATGAATTTGGGGATTTTCTCTCTAAGTTTCCCCCTTCTTTCCCCAAATTCACACAAATTGAATCCGTGACAACAAATATACCCAATTCATACTCATTTTGTCCCATACCATTCTGGTGTTTGAACCAGAAGCTCGATAAAAATATGTAATGTACCTAGCCACCAAGGCCAAGACACGCCATCTCAAGAACGTACTTCAAAACTGATTTCAAATTCCGATAATAATTAATTAATAAAGAAGCATGAAAAACTCACATGCAATAATCAATATTCATGCTACAACATAAAAAAAATGAGGAATATGCCATGCACAACAATAACCAACAAGCATGCACACGAAAATACATATCAGAGGTAAATATACATAGTGGAATATAAATTGTGTAGAAAACACATAGAGAACTTATCTTTAATTAGACCATCACCAACTGGCTGCAGACTAAGGGCGTTCCTCCCAACCATAGAAATTGTTTTTCCAATTCTCAATAGTAGTTCATCCCTGAGCCAGGGACATGAATCCACAAGGATGGGTCCTAGGACAAATACAAAACACACAACAATTGGCTAACTAGCTCTTGGGTTTTCTCAACCACAAAGCAATCCTAATTTCCATCTCTCTTTCCCCTTCAACTGTAAAAACACAAATTAATGAACCCATTTTTGTGCCATGCAGTCCCTCTGGTTGTTATGTTTCTCTCCAAGGATCCAATGCTATTGGTCAAGAAATATCCATGCTGGAAACTCCAAGGATTCTTAGTCGTGGACAATTCTTTCCGAACTTCCATCAATATCATGCACACAGACATCCATTGCCTCCTGGAATGATTAGTAATTCCTCACTTCCATCTAGAAATAACTCTCTACCTCCAACCATTCAATTCCATGCCCATACCAAGAGCACATGAATGATCAAGAGTGAAGGATTGATTAATAATGAATGAAGAACCAAAAGAAAGACAATAAGAGTGAAGGAGTGAACAACCCCCAAACAACCCAAATATGGGTTTATATATTTACTTGGGAATCAAGAACCACATGGTCTTCCCCCCATGAAGCTCAAGTAACATTTTTACTCAATTAAAACCAAGATGGGTAAATAATAAAAAACAATTATCCCCTTTATCCCCCTCTCTCGTGGAATCATAACCCCCTATCTCTTGTCCTCGTCTGTCTTGCAACCAACAATGTATTTTATTAATATAATATATAACTATTACATTTCTTAGGCATACTTGCCTCTTCTCAACTTTATCGACTCACCATCCTGAGTCAAAATTACGTAATACATTCTAGTCATAGGGATCAAAAATAGAGGTGTTATAGCTAAATATGAAGGATGAACCTCCCAACCATAGGTCCTACTATTCATTTTCTCTCAACAAAATTCCACCCCCAAGTTGAGGCTATGAGTCCACAAGGAGATTCAATCCACTAGCTTTCTAGTCTCCACACATAACAACCCCAAAACCCATTTTCTAATCTCACAGCAATTCCAATCCTCCAACTCTCTATTTTCCCCAGAATTTGCACTACCTAAGGAATCTACCCCCTTCACTGCTCATAGTCCCTCGGGTTTTATCATTCGATTATCAAGGTACTTAGTGCACTCTGTTGGCCATAAATTTCTCAGCTGGGAACTCTAGGAACTCACAACTACTTTAGGATCTCTCACAGTAGCCTCACAAGGCTCTTGAGTCATTTCCTCAACAAGAAAATAAACTACAGGCTTGCAACCCATTTTTACAGGCACACATTCCTCTTTCTCAACATAAGACATAACTAAACAATAGCTACCTTAAGTATACAAAGTTTGGTCCTCTTCTTATCCCTCTGCTCTTCCTTTGCTACCTAAAAACTGCATGTAGAAACTATTCTCCATCCAAAAACATCATTGTCCAAAAACTTCCCCCTTGGTCATACAAATTTCCTCTCTTTGTTTGCTTTCTTGAATTGACTTACACTCTTCCCCAAGATGATTGTACTCATGTCCATGTTCTCCAATAACTACAATATATCAATCCTTACACCCACCCTCTTATAGAGGTTAAATGATTGACTTATCATACACTTAATTATAAAATAAAAGGTTATACACAATGATAATAATTCAGGAATATGGGTTTGGATTAATACCCATGCATAATTCCCCCTTGGACCTATCTTTATTGTGAAATCATATCCCCCAATAGTTCTTCATTCCTTTCATATCACAACCAATGATTACTATATTTTATTAATCATTTAAATGTACATAATATCCAATTTGGCCCCCGACCACGATAATCAATACAGGCTCTTCGACCCAAACATCTTGGCTCACAAGCCTAAATGAAAATTATACAATTACAATATAATTTGTGGGGATTAAAAATGGGGATGTTACAGGAATCCCCCATTGAGTTGGAGAAGAGCCTACCAAAAGAGAGAGGAAGAGCCAATGAGATGACAGTGGGTGCCTTCCTAAGTTACAAAAAGATAACACCTTGTTCTTGGGACTTTACACTTTCGTGGGTGCTATATTTTGTTGTAACAAGGATAATAATGATTTCAATAAAATCTCTTCTTAGATATGTCACAAAATTTCCAACATTAGGAGAGAGAATTGGATTGAAATATTTTTGGTCAGTTTACTTTAAGACTTGAAATTTGACCTTCTACCCTACATGACAAAAACAAATTTATACAATAATTCCCTTTACTTCATCTCGTTTCAAACAAATTTGTATATATGTGCATCACTCTATCTATCTATTTCATAATAACATATGATATTTTTATTATTACATGATCATACATATATGACAATCCTTGCTCTCCTATCAATAGAAAATTGTAGTAAGTGGATAGTACAAACACCTATAGAGGTGAAAAATACCAACCTCCTAGTCATATTTTTTCATCCATAAAGTAAGAATTGCATGGACTTATCATCAAAATAGTCAAGATAAATGGCATGACTCGAACACAGGAAAGAATAAGGGAGAACACATTGACCTTCCCTCATTGAGAAGCTCAATAAAATATAAAAAGGGTTGCCCCGAATGCAGTTGGATATCCACAAACCTATCGTATGTCACAATTTTTATTGTAAGTGTATGTATCATATTCAACTTCCTATCAAGTTAACATTATATTAATATAAAAACAAGATTAAAAAACAACGATAAGAAAACGATAGAGTGCAAATTGTCAGAGATATATACTAATCTGGATTGTCTATTAAAAATTATAGCTGCATAAACACAAGGGACAAGTGTTGATCCAATAATTTCCAACCTTGATAACACTTGTTATCATTCGAGGTACCATAAAAAACCATCAAAATAGTGAATACCCCAAATATAATGAGGAGCAAGATGCCAAAGTATAATAATCATGATGAGCTACACAACTCCTAAGAAACAAAAGAATGAAACTTAATAGGTACAATATCAATTAATAGTGTGAATGATTATAAAAATATAGGCAAAATACCTATATAAATAAGATTTAGTATTATTAGGATAAAAATCCCCCCTTTAATCCTAAAGTTTATTTTAACAAATTCCAATTTTATCTCTAAACTTGGTGAATTTTATTTTTCCTAATGTCTTGGTGAAAATATTTGAAGTTTGATCTTCAAATGGAAAATAGTATGGCTTGATAATGTCATTGTTGATGACTGTTCTTGGTCTTGTTATGAAATAATCAGTGAATGTTCTTGTTTTTATGAGTGTTCTTGGTCTTGTTGATAATGTCATTGTTGATGAGTGGCTTGGTCTTGTTATGAAATACTAGATTCTTGGTCATTTTATTGTTGAATGATGGTCAATCAATGGAGTAGTTGGTTATTTCTTAATAGCACCAATATCTTGCAAAATTCTACGTAGCCAAACATTTTCATATGCTACTTCCCAAGTTGAAATGTATTTTTCCTTTGCTAAAGAAATTTCCACTACAACCTTCTTTTTACAACTACAAAATATTGTTGTTGAACCCATATTCATTAAATAACCTTATGTTGATGTTCTATCATCAATATCACCTACAAAATTTGCATCTGAATATGAAACAAGTGTAAATTTGTTGTTATTCTTATAGAGAATCCTAAAATATTTTGTTCCTTGAATGTACCTGAGGACCCTTGTTGCTACATTCTAATGGTTTTCTCTAGGTTCCTGCATGAATCTGGAAACAACACTGACCCTGTTTAACAAATCTGGATGGGTGTTTGTTAGATAAATGAGGTTTCCAATAAACTATCTATAGCTAGTACTATTAACCAATTCCCCCCTTCAAATTTTGAAATTTTTAAGTTTTTCTCCATAGGAGTAAGAGAGGTTTGCAATCCTCTGTGCCAAATTTCTTTAACAAATTTATAGCATAGTTGGTTTGATTAAGGAATATTTGATGACATTTTTGTGAAACTTCTACTCGAAGATAATATCGAAGTGACCCCAAATTTGTCATTTTGAATCCTTTTTGAAGTTATTGTATCACCTTATTGATGTGATCTTCATAATTCCTTGTAATAATTAAGTCATCAACATAAAAACAATGACAACCAAGTTTTGATCTTGTGTCATGATATGCAAAGTATCATCAAACTCACTGCGATGAAAACCAACATGCCTAAGTTATTAATTTCTTAACCATTGTCTTCAGTGTCATAGCGGCATCATTATTGTAGATTCCAAGAATCTCACATTCTCTCTTACAATATTTCCCTAGTTTCTTGCAAAAAAATTAATCTAGGATTAGAAAAAAGAAGTTTCTTAATGCAATCTTCTTTCAATGGTGTTGTTGATGAACTTGAAGGAGGCTTTGACTCAGTTTTTTCCTTCTTTACTTCCTTTGCATAGGATAGGGTCTTCCAAGATTTTTTTCATTGAATCTTTGGCATCCATATTTGCATGGTATTTCCCCTTTTCTTCCTGGGCTTATGTTGGGGATGGAGTTTCCATCAAACGCCCTTTCTTCTTGTATTCATTGCAACACACTTTTTCGTTTCCATTATTGTTTACAACAACCTTCTTGTTCTGATCTACCCATTCGCTTGGAGAATGGTGATGTGAGCCTCTCTTCTTCACAAAATAGTAGAAGCCTTTCTCAATTGCATGTTTCCAAAGACATGTAACAAAGCATGATTAGTTTTTCCACAAAAAGAACATGCCTTTATTTTTTGTACTATTTTTTCTTATGTCCCTTTTGTTACAACAAAAAAAAATGGTGGAATTTGATTTACCATACCCAATGCCTAATATATGGCCCCTTTGAACTCAATGGTTTTCTCACTTGTATCTTCAAGTGTTGGATTGGCTTCAGATGAACGGTTCTCTTTATGCTTCTAAGAGCTTGCTTGAACTTGTTGCAGTGGCTTCCTTCTTTCTTTAATTAGATTCCTTCCACTCTAATTCAAGGTTACCTACTCTTCCTTTAAAATGGTATTTTTTCAAATCCATTAACCTTCAAAAATGAAATCTTCTTGGCAAAAATTGAACCTCCTTCATCTATACCCAAAGGTAGTCTAGATTGAAAATCTTTCGTACATTCACCATTCGTCACTATTCAACCAAAGTAAACAATTCCATGTTGTGGTTGGTGTGCAACTCCTTTGTGTTACTTTATCCCCTGGTCATTCTTTCCAAGGCCTTGCCAAAAATATCCCATATGTGCAAAAAGTTTCAAGTCAATTTCCTTGGCGTGCTTCTCACATATTCCAGTGGATTCTTCAAAGGATTCACATGGAAGTATGGAATATGGTGTCAATTTTACCCATGTCTTGTGTTGAGAATATGAAATTGGCTTATCTACAATATAGAGCTTTGTCTTTTTCAAATCCTCAACATTTTCTTGGAGACATGAAGAAAACTCCTCCTTGGTTGCAAACTCTTCTTGCAAATTCACTACAGTCTACTTGTGTAACACTTTCACTTGTCTCATGCTCTCCCAAGCATTAGTCACTTGTGTATTATTTCCTTATTATTAAGGAATTCACTTCTTCATAGAAATGAGAAAGTCTTATGTTGTTTGTAGCTTGGATTGCAACGCTTCTTTTTCTTCAATGATCTACTTCCTAAACTTCCTCCTCTCCTAGTTCTCTTTTTGAATCAATTTATTGATAGATTGTAGCTTTTCAATTCTTTCTCTCTACATAAATTTACCCATGGTTGTCTTGCTACAACACTTCTTCGGGTCAAGGATTCATTAATATGATACTAATATGATCGATAATAAATTTTCTTATGGCCAGTCACATTCACCAATGCAAAAGCTAAATAAACTTTAATGCAAAATTAAATTGAATATGTTGATTTATTATTAGTCATTTTTGTTGAGTAATTGCGTTGTTATTATGTGTATTTAACAAATAAAAAATGACTATAACTAGCAACAACACACATGGAAATGTAACATGGAGTATTTACCCTAGGAACCCAATGTAACAACCCTCTACTAATGAACATCAATGATTACACGAGTACAACAATGTAGCAAAAATATTTCATTTTTTTATAACAATACAAATATTTAATTTAAGAAAAAAAAA
>JZKD02S1675829.1:244513-307905 GCA_000966675.3 Picea glauca
TATATATATATAACCTACACAAAAATACAAAATACAATTACATACTTCATGAACTAAATGATGTTCTGACTGAATCTAGTGATTCTATCTAATGTACCAATAAGGCGTACATATAAAAATCACCTTATCTACCTCACTTGAGGTTGCACAACTAGTACATTAGTTTATTTATGTCAAGTGCGAATCTTAATTATTTTTCAATAATTATCATTAATGTAATCCTTAAATATAAAATCTTTAAATAAAACATTAATATAAAATCATCACAAAAACCATTAACATCAAGACATTAACGTATATAAATCGTTAATACAAATCATTAAATCAATTATTAACTTTAATTCATTAGTATAAAATCATTATATTATTCATTAATATCAATGTCATTAATATTTATAAATCCTTAATATAAATCATTAAAAATCAACATTTACATAACGGTCATTGATATCATTCATTAATCCTTTACCCATTTTAAATTCATTAATATAGTTAATATATATGTTATGATTTTATTAAATATACATATATGTATATAGATATAAATATGTATTTAGGTATATATATGAGGACCTAATGTTATATATAGAGAGAGTGAATACAAGTGTCGAGAAGAAGCGCAAATAAAGAGGTATATAAAGGCAATCCAAAACCAACTAAGGACAACCTTAGTATTAGGCCAAGATAAAAATGTACATAAACAATTTATGGAATTTGTGAAGGTGTATTCAAGATATACAAAGTGAGCATGAGTTCCTCACGTTCGAGAGGAGAATTTAAATTTTTAACATAGAGCACTAATGATCAAAGCATTAATGATATGCGACACTCGGGAATCAATATGTAAAATATAGGAAGAATTTAAATCTGTCACAGGCGAATTTAAATCTGTCACAGGCCCTACAATTTCAGCCAACAATTTTAAAGGGTTACGTTAATAAGGTTTTGATTAAGAAAAGCCTTAGGAATTCATAAGAACAAAAAAATAAAATAACCAGATATCTCTTCGACGTAAGTTATCTTCTGGTTTAAAATTACATTAATTACAACAACTGGTTAATTTGATAAGTAAATAAATTTTAGTTGTTGTACCTACCACTACAGTAAATATATCTGATAATCCTTTAATACGTCTTCTAGTTCTACTCCTAGTCAACAACTTCTCTCAATCAACTTAGACAGATCGATAAATCTCCAAGGACACTATGTTCGCACAACTCATAATGGACGATGGAGAGCATCATTTTTTATAAACAAAGGCTGCATGGCAGCTTAGTCCCTGTCAAGTAGATTTGGAAATGGAGATGATAACTGACACCCTATAATGATTGATGATGATGATTACTGTGAAACATGGACAATATGTTAACTAGAGGCTAGTTTCATAATCTTAAAAGAAATCAATTTGTAAAGATTTTAAATGAAAAAAATAACATTGATAACTATACCGTCAGAAAGATTGGAATTCAAAGAATTCGACCTAGACTTACAAGGAATGGAGGAACACGTGTTGCTCCATGACACTTAGTTTACCACATTTTTACTTTAATGTGGATGTTGTATAGTTTTGGGATTAACCTAGATTTCCTTCCAATTAAGTTAAGCTAACCAAATGCAAATTGCATTTTAAAAATATTCAATTTTTCTTTTTGAAAACGAACCTTTCAAATTTAATAATATATATTTTTATATAATATTTATTATATTACATAATAAATATAATCAAAATAATATATTAGATAATAAATAACACATAAATATAATAATAAATAATATATTACATGATAAATATAATATAAATATAATAATGCATAATAATAAATACATAGTACAACTTTTTATATTTAGATGTGGTGATTGGTGAAATTCATTGATTATGTAATTAATTCTACATATTAAAAGAGGTGAAGGGAGTAATAACACTTCAATTCTATCAACCAATTAGAAATGAGAAACACAAATATTTTTATTATATCCAAAAATATATATTTGTTTTCCTATATTAAACATTACATTGCATACACAAATTTACAGTAAAAAGCAAATTAATGTCACATCAAAAGCAAACTCATTGCTATAGTCTCATGGCATAGACTAATAAGAAGAAATAACAGTAAGAAACACTTACACAAGCATTCATTCAAACTTGGTAATTTACCTAGCTACTACTACAAAGAAAGTGATGGTTGGTCAGGTGTGGCGTCAATGCTTCTTTTTGATGGAGCTTTGTTGCAAATTCAAGTTTGAATTTGGAGTTGTCTCAGCACAATCTTCAACATTTTTTACAAGATAGGGTGCCACAATGAAAATTTTTGGAAACATGTGAGATCTCTGCTGCAAGATTATAGGTTTAAAATCCCATCAAAAATTTTAGGTCACATGTAAAAGATCGTACCCTTATTCTAGTTGCAAGAAACTTGATAGGAAAGAACGAGGTAAACTTTTATGCAGAGGATAGGAACACACTAAGTGTCCACTATTAACATTAATCGATGCAGTGCCGAGAAGATTACCCATGGGAAGCCTGCAGGTTGCCTTCAAATATATTACTCATTTTATTGGTTTTCCAAATTTATTTCAACGTTATAACAATGCAAGGTTTAGGTTACAGCTTTTGGTCGACGCCATTGTAACCATCATGAATGGCTAACACAATTGTACAGTCTACACATGCTATTACTCAAGCTTACCATGTACACAATAATCTATCTGGCTTCAACGACTTAACAAGCACAATACCCTTTCCATTCTTAAAGAGAAAAATTAGTTTATGATTAAAAGAGACAATCTGGTTGATTGTTTGGCTTTTGAAAGAAAGAATGCAAGGATTGGCTCGTCATCAGTTCAGGTTCCTTCTGTTTTGGTTCCATATTTTTCATCCTCAAAGATTTCATGATCCTCTAAAGAACCATCTGAAGTAGCCTTTAAATATTTTAGCAATCCTCTAAAAATTTCAACGATCGTTATGGGGAGCCACTATGGATTAAAAATAAATCGTATTTACAGGATGAGTTTCCATACCAATGACACCAAGAGGATAGAAGGAACGGATGAAGCTGGAAGAGGATCGGTTATTCTTTTGGTCAGGATTTTAAAAGGAAAACCCTATCACTATACCGACACATTAACAGAATAAAAGTTAGGGAAGGAGCCAAACCTAAATATTCAATAATAGTAGTTAAATTCAAACAGGAAACAACCATATGGTTAAATCCCAGCTTTGTGTTGGGATCAATTTAAGTTTAACGCTTGAATAGATCTTAAAGTTATTACCATGAACCATGAAAATGAAAATTAGGAAATACAACAGTAAATACACACAGAGATGCCAATTATCATAGATATTCATGTACATATTTTTAGACAGAGAGAAATTGAGTCAATTGCGGACTTGATACATATATTCACACCGTCAACAATAAATAAAAATAAAACTATATAACAACAGAAATCAAATGTCTTCTTTCAGCTATTCGATCCATACACATAAAAACAATACATAGTTACAATAACAATAATTAGTTTAAACCATTCGATCCATGCAAGTAGTTTACATGAATAATTTATCAATTTCACCATTCACTCCATGCAGAAAATTTCAAAATATAATAACTATACAATTGAGTACCGTAACTAGAAGAATAGAAGAATAATATATATGGGGTGATATTCAATACATAACTTGTGTGATTCCCTTCTTTTTCATGTGTTAATCAATGACTTCACCGGTACCTCCCAACCAACATTAGAGGTGCTCTTCTTCCCTCTTAGCCCCCCGAGTCACAAAGGGGTCACCCACAAAAACTCATATTAGTATCTAGCTCAAGTTTGTGTTCACAAAGAAAGGTTTCCGCCTCTTATGAAAAACTTTCAGCCCAACTCACACAAGTAAACTAGCAACATGAAAAATTGACATCATTTAAGTCACCCAACAATARGGTTCTTTCCTCCTTCCTCTTCCTTCTTTTTATAAGAAAATTTGTCTTGAAACTTGTCAATTCATGCATAATTAAATAGTTTTTAATAATTAATTTAGACATGATTCACTCTCAACACATCTCACACTTCCCTCAAGTTGCACATGTTTTAATTTCTTTTAATTTAAATAATTTTGATTTTTTCCTCACCTTCACAATTAGTTCCTAGATTTTTTCCTAGTTGTCTCTTAATTCCCCTATTTCTCCTTTATTGTGTCTGCTAACTAAATTACAGTTGGATTTTGATTATGACTCTTCTCTTAGTAAGGATTTAGAGTCTAGTTTGACTTAGGATTCTAACTCTATGTTGACAACCCATTCTCTCATGAATTAATTTATTTTACTTTAAAGTTTTATTTTATTAAATTCATGCACACCTTGTGCACATGTCTAGAATTTTTTTATCTCTTTACTAGTGTTTATTTAGACTAATTTCCTTTAAACCCATTATTATAAACTTTATTTAGTCAAAACATCTAGACCTATATTGTTGGTTATGTTTTCCATTTTACAAATTAATATTTAATTTGTATTCTTGGGATCACTTGCACGTGAGTGTCCTCGAAGAACAATCAGTGTTATGAACATGTGGTAAGTGAAATATGGATGTTACATACACCCCCTCTTTTTTTTAAATTTGCCCCGGAGTTTGTATAGTCAAATAATGAAATCAATAGATATATAGTTGTTATTAATGTATATATCAATCTCTCAAAATAAATAAGGAAACTATTGACACATATCATGTGTGTCCTCCCAAGTGTCAGAATGTGGACTATAATTGTCCCATTGAACCTTGACATGATTGACCAATCGACGTCGTAGTTGTCGAGTGCGATGGTCCAGTATGTGGATTGGCTCCGCTATGAAAGAACCTTCATCTGATACCTACAATGAACTCAAATTAATAACATGTGACAGATCTGAAATATAATGACGTAAAACTGAAACATGAAACACATTGTGCATATGCCTCAAAGAATCAGGTAAGGCTAGTCGATAAGCTACGAGTTATTTCTTTTCTTCAACCTCGAAAGGTCCAAAAAACCTTGGAGAGAGCTTAGTGAATTTTCAAAACTTAATCGAACTCTTATGCGGCTTCACCCGCAAAAACACTTTATCACCAACCTCATAACTACGTTCAATACGTTGTGCATCTTCATAACTTTTTTGTCGATCTTGTGCTTCCATAATTATTTTCTTTATGGTTCTCATCTAATCTTCCATTTCCTAAATCACTTCTGGTCCCACCAAGACCCTATATTCTAGTTGATCCCAACTCAAAGGTGTTCTACACGATCATTCGTATATAAACGCGAAAGGTTCCATCTTTATCGAACTCTGGTAATTTTTATTATACACAAATTATACCAATGGTAAAAATTCTCCCCATCATTTATGTTGATCCATCACATACATTTGAATCATATCTTCTATTATTTGATTCATTCTTTATATTTTTTCATCGGTTTCAAGGTGATATGTTTTACTAAAATTTAATCGCGTGCCCAAAGCCTCTTGGAAACTAGTCCAAAAATGTCTACTGAATATCGATCCTCGACCATATATTATCTTCCTTGGTACACCATGCAATATTATAATTTCATTAACAAATATTCTAGCTATGTCAAGTGCTCAACATGTCATACAAATTGTAATAAAATGTGCACTCTTCATCAAAGTCTCGACAACTAAAAAAACAGAATCGTGTCTCCTTGTTGTCAATCAAAATCCAACAATAAAATCCATCGATACAACTTTCCATTTGGATTCAGGAATCACATGTGGTTGTAATAGTCTCTCTAGATTTCTATTTTCATCCTTCACTTGCTAGCATTCAAGACATATTGCCACATAGTTAACTATATCAGTTTTCATTCCCTTCCAAAAGAATAATGGTTTGAGATCTACCTTCATTTTTGTGACTCCTAGATGATCCATATACACTGCTTGATGAGCTTCGTTCAAAATTAAATTTCTCATTTTGTCATTTGGTGGTACATAAAATTTTCCATTATATCTTAATAGTTCGTCGCTATCCAAAAAATAACCCTCATATCCAAGTATCATCATGGTATCTTTTCCGATATTGTTATTTACTTGTACCAGTCATCATCCATATGTAATGCTAAAATATTTTCCCGAAGGTTCCTTTTTAGTGGTATTACTGAGAAAATGTGTGGTCTCTGACTCAATGTATCATCTACTCCATTAATTGTTCCTTTAATGTACATGATTTCAAAATCATACTCACTTAAAATTTCTGACCAACGTCTTTGTCGTGCATTCAAGTCACTTTGTGTAAAAATGTGTTTCAATCCACTATTATCAGTTTTCAAATTTGAATTTATGTACAATAAGGTAGTGCCTCCAGACTCGTAAGGCATAAACAATCGTTAATAATTCCAAATATTGTGTTGCATAATTCTCTTCATTCCTTCTTAGTTTCCTTGAAATATATGTGATTACTCGACCTTCTTACATTAATACTCCACCCAATCCTTCCTTGGATACATAAGTGAATACTAAGAATTCCTTGTCCATATTCAAAAATTTTAATATCATTGTTTTTGTTAATAACTCCTTAAGCTTCTAAAATGCTTCAACACATTTATCTGACCATACAAATTTATTATTCTGCTTTTGCAATTCTGTAATTATATTTCCTATTTTTGAAAATCCTTCGACGAAGTGTCTATAGTAACATGCTAATCCCATAAAACTATGTACTTATTGCATGTTCATCGGTTTTGGCCATTCCATAATAGCTTCTACCTTCGTTGGATCCACAGTGATACCTTCTCCAAAGATAATGTGTCCCAAATAGTGAATCTTCGTCTAATAAAAATAATATTTTGACAACTTTCCATACAATTTGTTTTCTCTTAAATACTATTAAACTAATCTCAGATGTTCGTCGTGTTCCTCTTTTTTCCAAGAGTATATTAAAATATTGTCAATAAATACCTGTATGAACTTGTCCATGTACTCGCGGAACACCCCATTCATTAAACTCATGAATACACCCAGGGCCTTTGTCAATCCAAACAGTAATACAATAAATTCGTAATGTCCAAATCTTGTCTTAAACACAATTTTAGGGATGTCTTCCTCTTTGATTAACAATTGATGATATATCGACCTCAAATAAATCTTTGAAAACACTATCGTCCCCTTCATCTGATCAAATAAGTCATCAATTCTTGATAGCAGATATTGATTCTTGATTGTGGCTTTGTTTAATTGAAAATAGTCAATGCAAAGCCTCTTTGATCCATCCTTCTTTCTTACATAAATTACTGGTGCACCCCATGGTGATACACTTGAACATATAATTTTGTTGGCCCTTGACCAAGTTTTGGAGATCCTTGGTCAGGTTTGACCTATTTTGGACTTCGACAGGCTGTCGAAGGAGAAGCGCAAGTCGAAGCAGAGATCGCGGAATCTCGACCCCTTTTTTGGCTTTTTTGAGTTTTGGGGTTATGTAACGGGTATGGAGATGTTGGCCCATGGGCTTACCCATGTTTAGGCCCATTTTTTAATGTATAAATAGATGTATAGGTGATGTAAGAGGAGAAAAAGGATAGGCATATGTGTGATGATGTGCTAAGTGCAAGTGATAGTTGTACATGCTTTGTGAATACTGTGTGAAACTTGCAAGGCTAAGTGCAAGTGACTGTAAGAGATTGTGTAAAGGCTTTTTGTTGTAACCTAGCTCGGGGAAGGAGGATCTGGCGAGGTGCATGCATATATCATTTCCTATGCGAAGTAGGACCTTATGGCTCTGTGCATGTAGATGCTTGAAAGAAGATAATAAAGAAGACGAAGAGTTGGTGGACATAGTCCCAGGCTAGGGGTGAACCACGTATATCCTGTGTTATGGTTGTTTTGTGCATTTTGATTATTGCTTTGTGCCTTTGATGTGATTTATGCTTAGTTTTGTTATCTTTATTGTTAGAAAAACAGGACTGCGGAGCAATAAAATAAAACAAATGCATAAACAAAATATAGAAGACACACAATACAAGAGAGACACAGATTTACGTGGTTCACCCAGTGTGGGCTACGTCCACCAGAGAAATTGCTAGGTCATTCCTTTATTATTATCCAGCAAATGAAGGGATACAACCTACAACAAAACCCGCTGTAACTTCCTCTTCTTTCTCTCACAATCTCCTCTATCAGAATACAATATTCACCATCATCCATAGCCGCAATACATTTCCCTCATAAAAGAGGGTTTCCTTCTAGGGCAAAAAACAATAAATAAAAATAAAACTATATAACAACAGAAATCAAATGTCTTCTTTCAGCCATTCGATCCATACACATAAAAACAATACATAGTTACAATAACAATAATTAGTTTAAACCATTCGATCCATGCTTAAATTTTATTTTTTAAAATAATATAAGTAGTTTACATGAATAATTTATCAATTTCACCATTCACTCCATGCAGAAAATTTCAAAATATAATAACTATACAATTGAGTACCGTAACTAGAAGAATAGAAGAATAATATATATGGGGTGATATTCAATACATAACTTGTGTGATTCCCTTCTTTTTCATCTGTTAATCAATGACTTCACCGGTACCTTCCAACCAACATTAGAGGTGCTCTTCTTCCCTCTTAGCCCCCCGAGCCACAAATGGGTCACCCACAAAAACTCATATTAGTATCTAGCTCAAGTTTGTGTTTGCAAGGAGAGGTTTCCGCCTCTTATGAAAAACTTTCAGCCCAACTCACACAAGTAAACTAGCAACATGAAAAATTGACATCATTTCGGTCACCCAACAATAGGGTTCTTTCCTCCTTCCTCTTCCTTCTTTTTATAAGAAAATTTGTCTTGAAACTTGTCAATTCATGCATAATTAAATAGTTTTTAATAATTAATTTAGACATGATTCACTCTCAACACATCTCACACTTCCCTCAAGTTGCACATGTTTTAATTTCTTTTAATTTAAATAATTTTGATTTTTTCCTCACCTTCACAATTAGTTCCTAGATTTTTTCCTAGTTGTCTCTTAATTCCCCTATTTCTCCTTTATTGTGTCTGCTAACTAAATTACAGTTGGATTTTGATTATGACTCTTCTCTTAGTAAGGATTTAGAGTCTAGTTTGACTTAGGATTCTAACTCTATGTTGACAACCCATTCTCTCATGAATTAATTTATTTTACTTTAAAGTTTTATTTTATTAAATTCATGCACACCTTGTGCACATGTCTAGAATTTTTTTATCTCTTTACTAGTGTTTATTTAGACTAATTTCCTTTAAACCCATTATTATAAACTTTATTTAGTCAAAACATCTAGACCTATATTGTTGGTTATGTTTTCCATTTTACAAATTAATATTTAATTTGTATTCTTGGGATCACTTGCACGTGAGTGTCCTCGAAGAACAATCAGTGTTATGAACATGTGGTAAGTGAAATATGGATGTTACATACACCCCCTCTTTTTTTTAAATTTGCCCCGGAGTTTGTATAGTCAAATAATGAAATCAATAGATATATAGTTGTTATTAATGTATATATCAATCTCTCAAAATAAATAAGGAAACTATTGACACATATCATGTGTGTCCTCCCAAGTGTCAGAATGTGGACTATAATTGTCCCATTGAACCTTGACATGATTGACCAATCGACGTCGTAGTTGTCGAGTGCGATGGTCCAGTATGTGGATTGGCTCCGCTATGAAAGAACCTTCATCTGATACCTACAATGAACTCAAATTAATAACATGTGACAGATCTGAAATATAATGACGTAAAACTGAAACATGAAACACATTGTGCATATGCCTCAAAGAATCAGGTAAGGCTAGTCGATAAGCTACGAGTTATTTCTTTTCTTCAACCTCGAAAGGTCCAAAAAACCTTGGAGAGAGCTTAGTGAATTTTCAAAACTTAATCGAACTCTTATGCGGCTTCACCCGCAAAAACACTTTATCACCAACCTCATAACTACGTTCAATACGTTGTGCATCTTCATAACTTTTTTGTCGATCTTGTGCTTCCATAATTATTTTCTTTATGGTTCTCATCTAATCTTCCATTTCCTAAATCACTTCTGGTCCCACCAAGACCCTATATTCTAGTTGATCCCAACTCAAAGGTGTTCTACACGATCATTCGTATATAAACGCGAAAGGTTCCATCTTTATCGAACTCTGGTAATTTTTATTATACACAAATTATACCAATGGTAAAAATTCTCCCCATCATTTATGTTGATCCATCACATACATTTGAATCATATCTTCTATTATTTGATTCATTCTTTATATTTTTTCATCGGTTTCAAGGTGATATGTTTTACTAAAATTTAATCGCGTGCCCAAAGCCTCTTGGAAACTAGTCCAAAAATGTCTACTGAATATCGATCCTCGACCATATATTATCTTCCTTGGTACACCATGCAATATTATAATTTCATTAACAAATATTCTAGCTATGTCAAGTGCTCAACATGTCATACAAATTGTAATAAAATGTGCACTCTTCATCAAAGTCTCGACAACTAAAAAAACAGAATCGTGTCTCCTTGTTGTCAATCAAAATCCAACAATAAAATCCATCGATACAACTTTCCATTTGGATTCAGGAATCACATGTGGTTGTAATAGTCTCTCTAGATTTCTATTTTCATCCTTCACTTGCTAGCATTCAAGACATATTGCCACATAGTTAACTATATCAGTTTTCATTCCCTTCCAAAAGAATAATGGTTTGAGATCTACCTTCATTTTTGTGACTCCTAGATGATCCATATACACTGCTTGATGAGCTTCGTTCAAAATTAAATTTCTCATTTTGTCATTTGGTGGTACATAAAATTTTCCATTATATCTTAATAGTTCGTCGCTATCCAAAAAATAACCCTCATATCCAAGTATCATCATGGTATCTTTTCCGATATTGTTATTTACTTGTACCAGTCATCATCCATATGTAATGCTAAAATATTTTCCCGAAGGTTCCTTTTTAGTGGTATTACTGAGAAAATGTGTGGTCTCTGACTCAATGTATCATCTACTCCATTAATTGTTCCTTTAATGTACATGATTTCAAAATCATACTCACTTAAAATTTCTGACCAACGTCTTTGTCGTGCATTCAAGTCACTTTGTGTAAAAATGTGTTTCAATCCACTATTATCAGTTTTCAAATTTGAATTTATGTACAATAAGGTAGTGCCTCCAGACTCGTAAGGCATAAACAATCGTTAATAATTCCAAATATTGTGTTGCATAATTCTCTTCATTCCTTCTTAGTTTCCTTGAAATATATGTGATTACTCGACCTTCTTACATTAATACTCCACCCAATCCTTCCTTGGATACATAAGTGAATACTAAGAATTCCTTGTCCATATTCAAAAATTTTAATATCATTGTTTTTGTTAATAACTCCTTAAGCTTCTAAAATGCTTCAACACATTTATCTGACCATACAAATTTATTATTCTGCTTTTGCAATTCTGTAATTATATTTCCTATTTTTGAAAATCCTTCGACGAAGTGTCTATAGTAACATGCTAATCCCATAAAACTATGTACTTATTGCATGTTCATCGGTTTTGGCCATTCCATAATAGCTTCTACCTTCGTTGGATCCACAGTGATACCTTCTCCAAAGATAATGTGTCCCAAATAGTGAATCTTCGTCTAATAAAAATAATATTTTGACAACTTTCCATACAATTTGTTTTCTCTTAAATACTATTAAACTAATCTCAGATGTTCGTCGTGTTCCTCTTTTTTCCAAGAGTATATTAAAATATTGTCAATAAATACCTGTATGAACTTGTCCATGTACTCGCGGAACACCCCATTCATTAAACTCATGAATACACCCAGGGCCTTTGTCAATCCAAACAGTAATACAATAAATTCGTAATGTCCAAATCTTGTCTTAAACACAATTTTAGGGATGTCTTCCTCTTTGATTAACAATTGATGATATATCGACCTCAAATAAATCTTTGAAAACACTATCGTCCCCTTCATCTGATCAAATAAGTCATCAATTCTTGATAGCAGATATTGATTCTTGATTGTGGCTTTGTTTAATTGAAAATAGTCAATGCAAAGCCTCTTTGATCCATCCTTCTTTCTTACATAAATTACTGGTGCACCCCATGGTGATACACTTGAACATATAATTTTGTTGGCCCTTGACCAAGTTTTGGAGATCCTTGGTCAGGTTTGACCTATTTTGGACTTCGACAGGCTGTCGAAGGAGAAGCGCAAGTCGAAGCAGAGATCGCGGAATCTCGACCCCTTTTTTGGCTTTTTTGAGTTTTGGGGTTATGTAACGGGTATGGAGATGTTGGCCCATGGGCTTACCCATGTTTAGGCCCATTTTTTAATGTATAAATAGATGTATAGGTGATGTAAGAGGAGAAAAAGGATAGGCATATGTGTGATGATGTGCTAAGTGCAAGTGATAGTTGTACATGCTTTGTGAATACTGTGTGAAACTTGCAAGGCTAAGTGCAAGTGACTGTAAGAGATTGTGTAAAGGCTTTTTGTTGTAACCTAGCTCGGGGAAGGAGGATCTTGTGAGGTGCATGCATATATCCTGTCCTATGCGGAGTAGAACCTTATGGCTCTGTGCATGTAGATGATTGAAAGAAGATAATAAAGAAGACGAAGAGTTGGTGGACGTAGTCCCAGGCTAGGGGTGAACCACGTATATCCTGTGTTATGGTTGTTTTGTGCATTTTGATTATTGTTTTGTGCCTTTGATGTGATTTATGCTTAGTTTTGTTATCTTTATGAATGTTATAAGCATCTGATATAATAGCCTAGTGCTCAGTAATGTGAATGAATTCCAGATCTAATCTATTTCTTTATGCTAAGTTCTTAAATGTGTTAAATCTTGTTGAATCTTGTGTTGCGTTGTAATTAGGGTTTATTTGTGTTGTAGAAAAAGATTAAGTATTAATGAATGGCATCTTCTAAGTTTTTTGTTAAAGTATTGTAATCGCATATCTATGTCCTAGTTAAGGTTGCAGACACTGGAGTCATGCAACCACCCCTGCCTCTACGTCGGGTGAGACTTCATCTCCTTCACAGGTATTACCGAAAGGGTCGGTAATTAGGGTTTTGTTGGTGCATTGTTGAAGCGTTGAACTCTTGGTCTTCCCCTGTGCCAACAAATGGTTCTGTTGTCGGGACTTGAAACTGTGGTTGTTGGGAACTGAGGAAAAGAAATAAATCTTTGTGCATAGATTCGTTGCTTTAGTGCATAGTGTTCTACTTGATTTACAAAATTCTGTGGAGGTATATTTGAAGAAAAAAGGTAAGATCTGAAAGCTTTGTGCTCTGATAGAGGTAAGATCAATGAATTTTTTTTATTAAAGAGGTAAGATATGAAAGCTTTGTGCTTTGATAAAGGTAAGATAAGTGGAAATTTTTGTTTCGAAAGTATGGATCTATGTATGCTTGATAAATTATGTCCTAGTCTGAAAAATAGGGCACAATTAGAAGAAAGAAGATTTGATATGAGTAGATCTGATAGAAATAATGAAAGATATGTTATTCCTATGCATAGAAAGAATGTTTGGACTAACAAATGGATGCAGGATCCTAGGAAGAATTTTTTGCAGGTTAGTTACTATGATCCTAGTGCGTAGTACAAGAAAGGTTGGGGATAATTTAAGAGAAAGAGAGGATTAACCCTTTGTTACAGTTGTATAAGACCAGGCCATCTTGCTAAGGATTTCCCTAATAGAAGGCCTAGTTGTCTCTATTGTAAAGATATGGACTATGAAGTTCTAGATTTCTCTAGAATGATTGCTAAACTTGAAAGAATGAATATGGAACAAGGTAAACATGAGAAAGACTCATAAATTAAGACTATGGCAGAACCCCAGAAAGGATCAAATATTGTATTATCAAAAATAAAAGAAACCCTGAATGATCATAGAGACATAAATCTATCAGAGATCATAAAAGACAAAGAATGCATAGAAGAAAGAATAGGAGACTTCGACATAGACTGTGTTCTGGACGAGGAAACACAGGTGAATGTCATGACGGAAAGTACTTGGGAAATTTTAGGAAAGTCTGCTATGATTTCTTCATTCGGAGGAATAGTATTATTTAGAGGAAAGTTGATAACCCTATGTGGAATACTTACCGAGACATTTATGAGTGCTCATGGCACTTCGACAGAAGAAGAATTTGAGGTTGTTAAATTTATTGAAAACAACGCCCCATTTTCTATGTTACTAGGAAAAACCTGGATTGAGAAAGATCATATCCAAAGAAAACAAGAAGAGGAGACTCTAGAATAGAAAAAGCAAGAACTAATGGACTTCATGGCTAAGAGAATAGCACACTTACTGGAAGAATAAGAAAACCAGTCGAAGCTACGGAGGACCAAAAATATGGTTGTCGAAGTTGAAATAACACAAGCAGACCTGAAACACCTGCCTGTACAAGAGAGTAGAGCGCCTACCCCAGACAAAGAAGAAGTATTGGCCTTGGACCCTACAAAAGACCATCAACGATGCGAAGTTACTATTCCAAGAGGAGATAAGAATCATAATGGGAAGAGGAATCCAGTAACGCAAATCACAAGGAAGAATGCTAGAAAGATCAGCAAGAAGAAGGAAAAGTTGGAGAAATTACAGGAATGTCCAGAGAAGACTTCACAGAAGGAAGGTCTTCAGAATTCAGACTTCGTCGGAATATCAGAGCAACTCAGATCGACACTTCTCTATGGCAGAGTGATATGACCGTTGGAGGCATTATAACCATTAGATTGACATTCCCGACCGGTTAGAACAACAGTTATGATCAGAAACCTCGCCATCGGACCATTGGGACCGCACCATAATAGAAAAAACTACATTAATGAAGGATTCTTGTCCATTGGAAGGATCCATTACATCATTGTCTACTTATCCCGTTGATTTTTGCGCCGAGCACACTTTTGCGAATTGTATCCGAGCCCACAAGAGAACTCATTGTTACTGTGTTGTGTTTATCAAAACCTTGCCATCCATTCTATTGCATTGAGAAATTGTTCATCAGCCTCAGATATCCGATCTCGAGTGTGCATGTCAGACAAGCTCAATGTTGTGGAAAAATCAGTAGAGGAAATTTGAATCGATATAATGGTAGAGAGAGTGATGTCCATAGGAGTTCAAGCCTCATCGACGTGAGGAGTGCAAGCCTCCCCTTCGACTGCTCGCGGATCTGGACCATCCCGAGTTGTAGATAAGAAAAGAACAAAACATCTATATGACTTGGAAAATGCGAAGTTAATCCCTTCCATCCTGCCCGACTACATCCCACCTCTGGCCAGCGTGGTGAATCATGACAGTGTCCCCAGGGACTTCGACTATGCCTTGGTCACTGCGTACCTCCTGAAGGGGATACGCACGGGCAAGCCTCAAGCAGATAAGATCATGACACTAAAGATCAAAGACTTTAACCTAGGGGATCATAACAACTTCAACATGCTTTCTCCTCATAGGTATTTGACTAGGACAAAGGGGAAGAAGTCGAGGATAATACCCCAACCATGAACTATGGAACTCACGCAGTCCACCATCCTGAATGTAATGAAAATACCCCATTTTGGAAGGCACCAGGAGGTTAACATATGCATTAAGCTCTTGTTGTCTAACTTCCATGGTGGTTATTTATGGCTAGACAGACGCATCACATTCGATCTGGAATTTATCCATCGGATCACCGGATTGATCATGCAGGGACCAGACCCGCAAGACTTATACCCAGGGAAGGCTATAGACCGCACCCTAGCACATAATATTAAAGATACATACGGCGATGTACAGAAGGAGAAGTGAGGCTACAAGGTAGCCTCCATCCAGAATGGTGCAGTGCACCTTGCTTGCCAGTTGATTCCTGGTAAGCTAGTTCGAAAGAACAGACCCACGCAGGTCACAAGGTTTGTTGTTGACCTCGCAGGGAAATGCATGGAGGGGCAACAAATGAACTGGGAAAAGTACTTAGTGAACCAGTTAGACCAAGACTATCGTGAAACTCAGGATCAGGTCTATGAGTTCCATTTTAGTTGGCTATTGATCCTCATCGTGTTCATATCTTGGGAGATGCCGGAAGGTGCAACATTCCCGGAACTAGAGCCATATGAACCCTTAGCCATGAAGTTCACTTCGCTATGGTATTCAAGCGATATGGGAAAACAATGGCAATCAAACACGGTGTTCCACACCTACTACCTACAGTTAAAGAGGGATATTGAGGTTTTCCCTCGTATAATGTCGAACACCTTGCATATGTTCAAGCCATTTGTGAAGTTCCACGCAAATAGACATTTTATCTACATCACTACGCGTGAAGACGAACACAAAGAAGTACTACAGAGTTATTAAAAACTCACATAAGAGAACTTAGAAGAAATAACTAAGGAGTGGCCTACAAAGCTCCTTATCCCTATTGATCCCGCAGAACTATCTAATCCTGAACTAATCAGAAGCTCGGTGATCACTCGTGAAGGGCATGATACACCTAGAACTAGAAAAAGAAAGAATACAGAAGAATTCCAACAGCTGAGCAATGCATAAGAAGAAAATGCTTCAGACTAACCTAGAGGAGAAGGTGATGACGAAGTAGATAAAGAAGAGAACAATCGACAAGAATATCAACACAAGCAAGGAGAACTAACACTACCACATAATCCCTCTGATGACACAGAGCCATCTCACAAAAGAAAGGTTTCTCCCATGAAACCCACATCGCAGAAGAAGTCAAAAGCTAGTAAGACCAAGTTGCAGACTGTGCTCGCACTCAATGACTTCGAATTCATCATCGCAGTTGTATCGGATGCCTCAGAAGATATTTTGCAAAGAAATGAAGCTAAGCAAGAGACCATGTATGAGAAAATTGAATCAGAACTGCGAGGGGTACAAAAATCCCTTCACTCCAACCACGCAATGTCCATTGCACCCCCTCCATCAGAAGAAACAGATTTGGGAGATGAGCCTACCCAACTCCGCAGACTAGCCAATGTGACTCAAGACTGCCTTCGTCGCGCATAGGAAGAAACAGAGAAGGCCACAGTGGCCATGAAGCAATCACAAGAGGAAGTAATAAAGCAACGCAGGGTTGTGCAGCAAGAGAAGGCTTCCCTCCAAGCAAAGTTTGAAGAGGAAAAGGTACAGATCCAGCAAGAGAAAGAACAGTTGTTCGTGGAGCAGGTTGGAGTAAAAGAAGCAGTCAACAGATCACTTCGCTCTTTGATGGGCTTAGAGAAAAAGGAGGAAGACCGAGCGGAGCATCAAGTAGCACAGCTTGCTGAAGCCATCCAACAGCTTCAACAGAGAATAGCATATCTAGAGCTACAAGCAGTACCAGGTACTCTGCAGAACATGCGAGATCAAAGAGAAGCAACTGCTTGGAGCATGGTTGAGAGAATCAAGGCCTTCACCATGGAATGTAAACAACTAAGTGATCGCAATGCACAGACTTATGACCGACTCACTGAGGATCTCGAACTAAAGACACTGGAGTCATAACTCCAGGAGGCCAAGCAACAAGCAACAACAGTACAGGTGCAACTGAATCTCTCGTCATCAGTTGAAAGAATGAAAAGTTCTTAGGAACAACGCACTTCTCAACAACAGGTCCATACCATATAGAGTAAAGTCATGGAGGTGACTCAGAGGCTCCAGCCAGTCCAGGATGCAGCTTGCCAACTATTGGAGGAGATTGAAGGATGAGGAGAAGAGCTAGAACAAGTAGTCACTTAAGTCAAACAGTGCTTAGAGGGACCTGTGAATGAGGCAGTTCTTCAGGAGTTCACCGAGCAGGAGGCCCTAGCAAAGCAGTAGGTCAAAGCAGCTCGAGCCAGGCTCGAGGATTTTGAAGCAGAGCTACCCAGATCAGAGTGACTCGAGATGAGTCACAAGTGAGTGTTGGGGGCATGTTGGCCCTTGACCAAGTTTTGGAGATCCTTGGTCAATTTTGACCTATTTTGGGACTTCGACAGGCTGTCGAAGGCGGAGCGCAAGTCGAAGCAGAGATCGTGGAATATCAGCCCCTTTTTAGGGATTTTGGGGTTTTGGTCTTATGTAACGGGTATGGGGACATTGGCCCATGGGTTTACCCATGTTTAGGCCAATTTTGTAATGTATAAATAGATGTCTAGGTGATGTAAGAGGAGAAAAAATGTAGGCATCTGTGTGATGATGTGCTAAGTGCAAGTGATAGTTGTACATGCTTTGTACATAGTGTGTGAAATTTGCAAGGCTAAGTGAAAGTGACTGTAAGAGATTGTGTAAAGGCTTTGTGCTGTAACCTAGCTCGAGGAAGGAGGATCTGGCAAGGTGCACACAGATCTCCCTTCCTATGTGGAGTAGGACCTTATGGATCTATGCATGTAGATGATTGACAAAAGATAATAAAGAAGACGAAGAGTTGGTGAACGTAGCCCCAGGTTGGGGGTGAACCACGTATATCATGTGTTATGGTTGTTTTGTGCATTTTTATTATTGCTTTGTGCCTTTGATGTCATTTATGCTTAGTGTTGATATCTTTATGAATGTTATAAGCATCTGATATATTATCTTAGTGCTTAGTAATGCGAATGAATGCCAGATCTGATCTGTTTCTTTATGCTAAGTGCTTAAATGTGTTAAATCTTGTTGAATACTACGTTGCGCTATAATTAGGGTTTATCTACGTTGTAGACAAATATTAAGTACTAATGAATGACATCTACTAAGTGCTTTGTTAGAGTATTGTAACCACATATCTATGTCTCATATAATATTGTAGACACTGGTGTCCTACAACCACCCGTGCCTCTACCTCAGGTGAGACTTCATCTTCTTCGCAGGTGTTTCTGAAAGGGCCAGTATTTAGGGTTTTGTTGGTGCGTTGTTGAAGCGTTGAACCCTGGGTCTGCCCGTGTGCCAACAAAGTCTAAAATATAATAAATCTTTCAATTACATCTTTAACTCTTTCAATTTAGGTGTCGACATCTGATAAGGGGTTCTTCCAATAGGTTATGTTTCAGGTTTTAAATCTATAGTAAATTCCAATTCTCTTATTGGTGGTACACATGATAATTCCCCAGGACAAACATCAACAAACTCTAATACTACCGTAAATTCTTCTAATCTTTCCACATCACCCTTTTCGTTAAGATTTAATATGGAATACAAATTACATCCCTTGCACATATTTTTATCAATTGTAGGGAAGTAATAAATCTCAGCGATACTCCTTGGTTTCTTCCTACAATTACTCTACTTTGTCCTAAATCATCAATTAATCTTAATCTTTTCATTTTCCAATTAAGTATCGTGTTGTGTGATTCCAACCAATCCATTCCAATTATAATGTTGTAGGATCCCAAGGTTGTGACAAAAAGTTTTACACTTGCAACGAATTCACCCAAGTTAATTTTACGGTCATTAACCTTTCCTCCAACTTTTTTCTTGGCTCTCGATGCCAATTCTACATATCTAAACTCGTCTTGCTCAACTATCTTCACCTTAATTATTTTGAGTGAAACACTAGATATAAAACTCTCAATAGCTCATGGATATATCAAAATACTAAACTGTTGATCTGTTATCATACTTGAAGTCTCTAACACTGTAGATTATTGTTTGGCATGGCAGTTATTCATCGTTGCATGAATCCTATGGGCCTTTCCTAGATATCCTATTGTTGTTTGTCCTACAAATCCAGCAACTCTTTCCTTCTCGATAGGGCAATCTCTTTGAAATTGGGTTTCTCCACAAGTCCAACATTCGTTCTTACGGTCGGTGCTCCTAGTTCTAGAGGAAACATTTGTTGGTCTAGGGTTTTGAGGCCCTAATCTGTTCTACAGAACATATCTATACTACGTTTGCTACTGAGGATGATGTGGTTGTTGTTGCGGTGGTGCTCTATATTGAGTCCTCTTATTGGTAGCCTCTTTGCGAGGTGTAGTAAATATAGGTCCTATGGGGTATCACGATGCCCAGACATCTAACTAACTGGTGGTTGTTATTGCAGTGCTCTAAGTGGAGTCTATCATGTCTGCCTAGAAGTATTTCTACCCTGGCCTCCATTGTTCAATTCCTCCTCAGCAATAAAAGCTTTATGTAATGCATCGTGCAAAGTATGAGGCATCATAATCCTCACCTTAGCACGGATATTGTAGTTGATACAAAATACAAACTTATTCGCCTTTAACTTTTCAGTGTTCAGGTGTGGAGCATATATGAGAAACTCCATAAATCTAGCCTCATACTCAGGTATTGTACGACTACCCTATCGTAAAGCGTTGAATTCATTAAGCTGGTGCTCAATGAATTCATCAGATAGATACCTCTCTTAGAATTGTTCCTCAAATAGTTCCCAAGACACGTCTTCAATGGCCAAATTTAGTTGTGGTAAGAGTGTCTTCCACCAAATAAGTGCACTCCCTTTCAGCTAAAAAACCACCATGAGAACCTTCATATTGGAGGTATAATCCTGCAATGTAAAACACATTGCCATATTCTTCATCCAAGCTTTGGCAACTAAACCGTTTGTGGAACCCCAGAACTCGAGAAATTTTTTCTTCTCGATTTCTCTATGAACACTACCACTAACTACAAGAGGGCGTTGTGAACCCTCATTGGGTGCGGATCCTATTCCCTCATCATGATCAAGGCGATTTATCAGTGCCTCTGACATCCTTTTCAAAGACCTCATCATACCCATAATTTTTCCCACTGCAACATGATCCTGCTCGGTAGTATGCTCTTCTCCCTGTGGAGCAGATCCCTCTGGTGTGGGTGTATTTGGAGGAGGCATACCTCTTCCTCCTGCACCTCGACGTCTACTCATTCTCCTTCCTCTAACCATGATACCTACATAAAACAATTTTCAGTTTATATTAGTAATTACATATTTAATTAAACAAATGCTTTGAAATTTGTAATGAGTATGGTGTCACAAAGTGAAACCCTACTTTGATACCATATGTAACAACCCTCCAATGAACTAAACATCCATAAGTACATGAATACAACAATATAGCAAAAATATTTCATTTTATATATATATATATATATATCACCTACACAAAAAAATAAAATTCCATACGTCATTAACTAAATGATGTTTTAACATTATTAAATCAGGTGATTCTATCTAATGTAGCAATAAGGCCTACATATAAAAATCGCTTTATCTACCTCACTTGAGGTTGTGCAACTTGGGCACTAGTTGATTTATTTCAAGCTCGAATAGTAATTTATTTTCCAATAATTATTATTAATGTAATTTTTAAATATAATTTTTTAAAATAAAACATTAATATAAAATATTAAAAAAACCATTAAAATAGTGACATTAATGTATATAAATAGTTGATATAAATGATTAAATTAATTATTAACATTGATTCATTAGTATAAAATCATTATATTATTCATTGATCAATGTTATTAATATTTATAAATCCTTAATATAAATCATTAAAAATCAACATTTATATAAGTGTCATTGATATCATTCATTAATCCTTTACCCTTTTTAAATTCATTAATACAATTAATACATATGTTATGATTTTATTATATATACATATATGTATAAAGATATAAATATGTATTTAGGTATATATGAGGACCTAATCTTATATATAGAGAGTGAATACAATTGTATATAAAAGCAATCCAAAACCAACCAAGGACAACGTTAGAGTTAGGCCAAGCTAAAAATGTACATAAACAATTTATGGAATTTGTGAAGGCGTATTCAAGATATACAAAGTGAGCATGAGTTCCTCACATTCAAGAGGATAATTTAAATTTTTAACATATAGCACTGATGATCAAAGAATTAATGATATGCGGCACCAGGGAAGCAATATGTAAAATATAGGAACAATTTAAATCTGTCACAGGCCCTACAGTTTCAACCAACAATATTAAAGGGTTACATTAATAAGGTTTTGATTAAGAAAAACCTTGAGTTCAAAAGAACAGGAAAAGAAAATAACCAGATATCTCGTCGACGTAAGTTATCTGCTGGTTTGAAATTACATTAATTACAAAAAGTGGTTATTTTGACAAGCAAATAAATTTTAGTTGTTGTCACTACCACTACAGTAAATATATCTGGTACTCTTCCAGTTCTTTTGAACTCAAGGTTTAATACATCTTCCAGTTCTACTCCTAGCCAACAAATTCCCTCAATCAACGTAGATGGATCGATAAATCTCCAAGGACACTATGTTCACAGAGCTCATAGTGGATGATGGAGAGCATCACTCTTTGTAAAGGGGAGATAACAGTAAGAAACCCGTACACAGGCATTCATGCAAACTTGGTAATTTACCTGGCTACTACTACAAAGAATGTGACGTCTGGTCAGGTGTGGCGTCCATGCTTCCTTATGGAGCTTTGTTGCAGATTCAAGTTTGAATTTGGAGTTGTCTCAGCATAATCTTCAACATTTTTCACAAGACAGGGAGCCACAATGAAAAAGTTTGGAAACACGTGAGATCTCTGCTGCAAGCTTATAGGTTTAAAATCCTATCAAAAATTCTAGGTCGCCTGTAAAAGATCGCACCCTCATTCTAGTTCCAAGAAACAGGAAACAACCATATGGTTAAATCTCACATTGTGTTGGGATCAATTTAAGTTTAACACTTGAATAGATCTTAAATTTATTACCATGAACCATGAAAATAGAAATTAGGAAATACAACAGTAAATACACACATAGATGCCCATTATCAGAGATATTTTTGTACATATTTTTAGATAGAGAACAATCAAGTCAATTGCAGACTTGATAAACATATTCACACTGTCAACAATAAATAAAAATAAAACTATATAACAACATAAATAAAATGTCTTCCAGTCGTTCGATTCATATACATAAAAATAGTACATAGTTACAAAAAAAAAAAAAAATTAGTTTTAACCATTCGATCCATGCTTAAATTTTCCTTTTTAAAATAATACAAGTAGTTCACATGAATAATTTATCAATTTCACCATTTGATCCATCCAGAAAATTTCAAAATACAATAACTATACAATTTAATACCGTAACCAAAAGAGTAATATATATTATCTAAGTCCTTATCTTTCATCTGCTAATTGATGACTTCACCGGTACCTCCCACCGAATGATAGAGGTACTCTTCTTCCCTCTTATGCTCCCTAGTTGCGAAGGGGTCACACACAAATCGGATCAGTATTTAGCTCAAAATTTTCGTGGCAAGGAGATGCTTCCACCTCTTATGCAAAACTTCCAGCCCAACTAACACAAGTAAACTAGTCACACGAAAAATTAACAACATTTCAGTCCTCCATCAATAGGGTGCTTTCCTCCTTTCTCTTCCTTCATTTATAAGAAAATTTGTCTTCACACTTTTCAATTCATGCATAATTAAATAATTTTTAATAATTAATTTAGAGATGATTCACTTTCAACACATGTCACACTTCCCTAAAATTGTGCATGTTTTAATTTCTTTTAATTTAAATAATTTTGAATTTTTCCTCACCTCCACAATTAGTTCCTAGATTTTCTTTAGTTGTCCCTTAATTCCCCAATTTATCTTTTATTGTGTCTCCTAACTAAATTACAGTGGGAGTTTGATTAAGACTTTCTCTTAGTTAGGATTTAGAGTCCAATTTGACTTAGGATTCTAACTCTATGTTGGCAAACCATTCTCTCATGAATTAATTTATTTTACTTTAAAAAAAATTATTAAATTCATGCGCACCTTGTGCACATGTCTATAATTTTATTCTATCTTTACTAATGTTTATTTAGTCTAATTTCCTTTAAACCCATTATTATAAACTTTATTTAGTCAAAACATGTAGACTTAGATTTTTGGTTATGTTTTCTGGTTTATAAATTAATTTTTAATTTGTATTATCTTCTCTAACAAATTCTTACTCATTTTATCCTCTAAATTTTCTCTTAATTTATGATGTTTCGTTTTCTTAATTTGCATTTTATATTAACATGTGACGTGCCCTTCAAGACTCACCTATGTGCTCCAAGGGTGTCACTCGCCATTTTGACTTAGTTTGGAAGTTTTCTGACATTTGGAGTCAATACTCCACTTGTCGACCTTGTGTGAGACTAAGGGCTTAGTGAGGAATAATTAATCTTCCTTATTGCGCACCCCTCAGAAATCCTCGTGAGCGATTGTCTCAATATGCCCTCACGACATTGTAAACCTATCAAGAACAAGGTAGTCATTAACCTTCAATTTAGGTCATGAAGGGAGTGCCATTTGGTTGTGATAGGGACATTGTCACACCTATCCCTAATATATTTGATATATGTGTATGACCTCCTTACTCCATATGTGATTCGGATTAACAAGTGTCACCATGCTTGCATCCACTGACAAAATAATATTAATAACTCTTATACATCAAATCCATAACTAAAATCATCATCATAACATATGCATAATAAAATCAAGTACTCATAATCAAAGTCAATAGTCCACTCCCCGACTGAATCTGGAGTCCAAGGTATTTTGTCGATGCCATCAACATCCTCATCGTGTCATGGTTCCTACACACTCATGAAACTTCATCATAATTCTTGTCAATGTTATACATCAATATTAATAACATATTCAATTTAATATTCAATTATAGCATATATAATAACCAAATCAAATAATCATAAAGTACCATGTTTAGTCCGATCACTTGCACACAAGTGTCCTCAAAGAATAAGCAGTGTTATGAAAATGTGTTCAATAAAATCTAGATGTTACATCCAAATGGGAAAAACTAACATCAAGGAGGAGGCTTGATTGGTTCTAAAGAACCTCAGAATGATGTACATTACAAATCATGTCCAACTAGATCTCTATTGACCTTCTTCATTGAATCAAGGGTCAAGGCCATATGAAAGGAACTTTTGTTAATTTATTCCTATGCCTGACACTTTCCTCGACATAGATTGGTGTACATTTGAGACTCTTCTCAAGATTGTGTCCAAGCATTTAGAAAAGCCTTCTCTTATTTTAGAGAGGGATCACTATATACAATGCAGGTGATAGTGTGCCATATCATCATGTCTACCTTCTTCTTTGTTCTATAATCGAGGCTCTAGCATTGGCTTCAAAACTTGGAACAAATTATCCTTCTCCCCGCGCCTAAAAGTTGAAACTCCTTTTGTCAACTTAATCTTGTCTCCTTTCTAAATGCTACCATACGAGAAACCTCCAAATATGCTCTCAATGCTCGAAGGAACTCTTTGTCAATCATTCCAGATGTCAAATTTTGTAATAGCTCGAATGGTTATCTCTTAGTTTGTCACCTGAGTGCTAAAGCAATATCCACATATTAAATCCACTCAGACTTGCAAAACCAAGAGAGTGCACCGAATGGAAACTCGGTTCTTGCATCTTCCTTGCACAACATGATTGAATCCCCAAATCTGTCTCCTTGAAGGAATGCAAATTAAAATCCACTAAGGTAAGTTGATTCCTTCCAATGGAAAATGATTTCCTATATGATAAAATCAATTTCCTGAGATGCTAATTTGATTTCTCAAATGAACACCAAATCAACTATATTTATCAAATCCATTCTTTAGAGATGAAGCTATTTCGTCCCAATGCTAATCCAATTTGTTTACAGAGGATGCTCAAAATTCCCAATGGTTCCTCATATAAAAATTGATTCAATCAAAGGAATGTTGATCTATCTCATGCAAAGGTAAAATTGTTTTCTTAAGGAAACATCATTTCCTCGGTGTTAAATCTAAGGATGATTTTAAGGATGGAAATTTATTTTAAAATGTAGAAACCTTGGCGAATATTACTAATCCTTCATATGCCAACTATAAAATGTTTGGCGATATTTTTGTAAAAATATTCAAATTTCTAAGGATTTTATATAATTTGTATAAAATTTTGGGGATTTTTAAGGTTAAATAATTTTATCCTATAGAATTTGGGCGAATCAGTTATAAAATGAAAAATATGTTTTTGGGAAAAAGCATGGAAAATTAGCCAACGAAAAAAATTTAACCCCTAAAATCATCCCTGGTTAAATCAATTTCTTACCCATACTAAATTGATTTCATCTACAAATGAATCTTTGCTACTCATGGATTCCATCCCAAGGCTAGAGTCGATTTCATCACTCAATCGAGTTTTTATCTGACAAAGTGGGTGGAAGTATCCTCTAATTTGTCAAAAATTCCCATTTATCAACAAGTCCACTTATTATTTTGTCATGGAATCGTCATGAAACCCAATAATCTTCGTCGGCGTCTACTCTTTTCGTGTCGGTGGTAAAGTGATAGTCTCGTCAAAGTTTCTCTATCTAATGGTCTTTACCATTTAGCTACTCTGCAAAAACCTTGTAGTTCATCGACTCTTCATTTTCAATCCTCTAAGGTTGGTCTCGTCGACTCCACCTTTATCAGCCAGCGTAGCTAGATGAATATCACTCTAGCATTAAATAGTAAATATCACTAAAAAAGTACCCCAATCAACCAAGTGTTCCCTCTTTAAATAGGTATACCCCTCGATGGAAAAACCAAGGGTTTCCTTAGTTATCTGGAATGTGATGGAGGAATGCTAATGGATTTGGAATCTACTCATTCGATCGATTCGTCTTCCCACTTCCCGTGTGTTAGAATAAATCTTACTTTAGTAAGAGATAACTGTTGTAACTGTGAGTTTCAACCATTACTGTTGTAACTGTGAGTTTCTAGGTTTACTATTATTAGCTAATCAGATCCACTTAAGTCAGTGATCTGCATGCTATATATGTAACCTCCATTTGTTTGTTAAGTAATGAAAAACGTTTTGTGTTGTGTGAATTAATTCTTCCAATTTTATCTCCGTGGTGACAAGAAGAATCCTTTGGCGTTCATTCAAGGTAATATCTCTCTCAATGTCTTTCTATATCTACCTCTCCCAAAACAATATAATATAGTATGCAATCAAAAGCAGGTTGTCTAAACATTATACATTTTGACATTTTCTTTTTATGGATCTTGAGATTTAAATTTAGGGAAATGCAATTTTATGTTGTTTAAATTGTATTTATGAATTTATAAATGGATTCGACATGCTGAAAAAATATTTGAGCATTCGGATTATACAGATTTAACCATTCAAATATATAGATCCAATCATTTATCTTACAACCAAAAAAAATATTTGGTATTTTGTTATGAAACGAATTTGACCTCTCAAAATGAAATGAATGGAATCGGTCCTTTTTTTTCAAATAGACTCTATCTAGAGACGTTGCCTTGATGTGGAATCTGGTTATTATATGAGTTTTTCTCAAAAACATTACACTTAATGTCAGGGAAGCGAAACATTTCAAATTTGTGTAAAGAGAGAAGGATTTATAATTGTCTAAGAAATTTCAAGATGTTGCTAAATAAACATAAAAGACTATATTATCTTCGTGTATCCATTTTCAATAATTATTCACCATATCTAACCTTAAATAAATAAATAAGTTAATATATAAACAAGAGTTGTAAGGCAACATAGTCCCTGCCATAGGTTTGAAAAGTGATAATAATAATGATTTAAAACCTCATATGCATAATAAAGTTTATTATTTAAATTTTATTACTCATTGTATTCAAAGTTCTATGTTTTTTATTTTTTAACTGTTTTTATGATATTTTTTTAGTATTCAAAGTTCTATGTTTTTATTTTTTAACTATTTTTATAATATTTTTTAATAATACATTTTGTCAAAAAATTTAAAATTTTTAAAAAATAAATAAAAAATATCTTAAAAAACCATTTTTAAAGATATTTATGCATTGAAAAACACAATCTAAACACTCTAAAATTATCAAAACAAACCTGTTTCCAGATTATAGTAATAATGGCCAAACCAATCAGCGTTTGTAGATATACGTTGTGGGCCTTATTTCACGAGGGACGTCCTCTTAATCGGCCTATTGCTTGTCATCTCTTGTACGTTAAGGGACTCCACTCTGATTTTGAGAGGACGTCTCATCAACTTTGACATCCTGTCTTGTTACATTGAAAAATTCCATTTTCAACTTTTGTTCATTACCCCCTTTTCATAGGAGTCTTACAGTTCGAATGTGTGTGATTATTCATTATATTTAATTAATTGTGTTGGAATATTCTTATGTATTTGGGTTATTTATGAAATATTAATTATGTAATTAATTTAAATTTTTGAACAATTTGAAGGCCACAATAAGAATTTAAATTTTTCAACTAATGAAATTAAAAAAAAAAAATTATTTTATAGATTAAAAAATAAAAAATTGTATTTCTTATATAGAATATTAGGTTTTTCATAGAAATTTTTTAAATCAATGAAAATTAATGTCAAATCAATAACAAACTCATTGCTATAATCCTACTTTGATAGAGACTAATAACTAGTGAGAATCTTGAGCTACCTCGCAATTATGAGAAAAAATATATGTTTTTCATTTAACAATATATATGGATTTATAAAATCCCAAAAATTGATTATTGGATGACAACCAAAAGGATTTTAATATGTGAAGTTTACATTAGAATATTAGAATATGGCATCATGTGTGGTAGAGGTAAGGATTTTTTATTTAAATGGACAAGGGATTTGTGGTAGAATAAGTAGCTTGAGTCAATTTTTAATTAGGTAGTAATTTTTAATTAGAATAAAATCCCAAAAATTGATTATTGGATGACAACCAAAAGGAGGATTTTAATATGTGAAGTTTACATAAGAATATTAGAATATGGCATCATGTGTGGTAGAGGTAAGGATTTTTTATTTAAATGGAAAGGGATTTGTGGTTGAATAATTAGCTTGAGTCAATTTTTAATTTGGTAGTAATTTTTAATTAGAATAAAATCCCAAAAATTGATTATTGGATGACAACCAAAAGGATTTTAATATGTGAAGTTTACATTAGAATATTAGAATATGGCATCATGTGTGCTAGAGGTAAGGATTTTTTATTTAAATGGAAAGGGATTTGTGGCAGAATAATTAGATTGAGTCAATTTTTAATTAGGTAGTAATTTTTAATTAGAATAAAATCCCAAAAATTGATTATTGGATGACTAAAGGATTTTAATATGTGAAGTTTACATTAGAATATTAGAATATGGCATCATGTGTGGTAGAGGTAAGGATTTTTTATTTAAATGGAAAGGGATTTGTGGTAGAATAATTAGCTTGAGTCAATTTTTAATTAGGTAGTAAATTAGTTGAAGTCAGTTTTTAATTAGGCATTAATTACGTGGAATATGGACACACTTTGGGATACAATGAGTTCCTTAACTTGTAGTCTAATTAGTTTTCTACAATTATTACGTGTATTTACAACATTTTTATCAATTTTAATAAAAAGTTATAAAAATCATGTATAAAATAAATGCACATTGTAATGCTATTGTAAAGGAGAAATTGATAAAGGTATAGATATTTTTAAGAAACGATTTACATTTTACATATTGATTTATGCTTGACACCATAGAGAATAGAAAACATGGTATATATAAAATTTCAACATTGGTCTCCTCATAAAAAGTACCCCTTACTTACCATTCAACCATATCATAATGGACAAACACATTTTTAGATTTTTTTTTTAACATTATTACTATTATTAGTCCTTCATAATCTAAAGTCAAAACAAGCAAAGTCTAAATAAATTTAAGGTCAAGGATTTCCAAACTAATTCAAGTGTCCTCTAACACTCACTATAACACTCACTATTGATTGAATGAAACACTTGTCAAGAATATTAGTGGATGTTAGTAATGTGATTTGTTCCAATATTGTAAGCATGATCTATTGAGGACTGTTACACCTCATATTGTATGAGATTCCACATTGTGATTTTCATCATATTTTATGGAGTTTGTTGGGGCTTTATTGAGCTTCTTATTTTCTTTAGTATTAGATATCTTTGGCGGAGGAGCTTCACTTCTCTTCTTGGTGGACAATCATGGTTGGTTGTCACAGCATAATTTTGGTGCTACTTGCAACCTTGCTTGAAAAATAGAGGTGAAAAATACCAACCTCCTAGTCATATTTTCTCATCCATAAAGTAAGCATTGTGTGGACTTATCATGAAAATAGTCGAGAGCAATGGCATGACTCAGATGAGGGAAAGAATAAGGGATAAAATGTTGACATGCCCTCATTGAGAAGCTCAATAAAATATAGATATGATTGCCCCAAATATAGTTCGAATATCCACAAACCTACCATATGTCACAATTGTTGTTGTAGGTGTATGCATCATATTCAACTTCCTATCAAGTTAACATTATATTAACCTAAAAATAATATTCCAAAACAACGATAAGAGAACCTTAGAGTGCAAATTGTCAGAGATATATACTAATATGTATTGTCTAGAAAACATTATAGCTACATAAACACAAGGGAAAAGTGTTGATCCAAGAATTTCCAACCTTGATAGCACTTGTTATCATTTGAGGTACCATAAATAACCAACAAAATAGTGAATACCCCAAATATAATGAGGAGCAAGACACCAAAGTATAATAAGTATAATAATGATGATGAGCTACACAACTCCTAAGAAACAAAAGAATGAAACCTAAGAGGTAACAATATCAAACAATAGTGTGAATGACTACAAAAATGTAGGAAAAATGCCTATCTAAATAAACTTTAGGATTATTAGGCTAACAATCCCCCCTTTAATCCTCAAGTTTATTTTTACAAGTGCCAAGTTTATATCTAAACTTGGTGAATTTTATTTTTCCTAATGCCTTGGTGAAAATATCTGAAGTTTGATCTTCAAATGGACAATATTTTGCCTTGATAATTCCATTGTTGATGAGTGTTCTAACGAAGTTATACTTGATGTCGACATGCTTGGTCTTGTTATGAAATTATATATTATTGGTCATTTTTATTGTTGAATAATGATCAATCAATGAAGTATTTGGTGATTTCTGGATAGCACCAATATCTTGCAAAATTCTACGTTTAACCAAACAATTTGACATGCTACTTCCCAAGTTGAAATGTATTTTTCCTTTGCTAAAGAATTTTCTATTGTATCCTTCTTTTTACAACTCCAAAATATTGTTGTTGAACCCATATACATTAAATAACCTGATGTTGACTTACTATCAACGATATCAACTACAAAATTTGCATCTAAATATGAAACAAGTGTAATGTTGTTGTTCTTCTTATACAGAATCCCAAAATCTTTTGTTCTTTGAATATACATGAGGACCCTTTTTGCTACATTACAATGACTTTCTCTAGGTTCCTGCATGAATATGGAAAGACACTAACTACGTAAGACAAATATGGACAACTGTTTGTTAGATAAATGTGGTTTTGAATCAACTATCTATAGCTAGTATTATTCACCAATTCTCGCCTTCAAATTTTGAAAGTTTTAATTTTTGCTCCATAGGAGTAAGAGATGGTTTGCAATCCTTTGTGCCAAATTTCTTTAACAAATCTATATCATACTTTGTTTGATTAATGAATATTTGATGATGTTGTTGTGAAACTTCCACTCCAAGATAGTATCGAAGTGGCCCCAAATTTGTCAGTTTGAGTCCTTTTTGAAGTTCTTGTTTCACCTGCTTGATGTGATCGTCATAATGAATCTCTGTAATGATTAATTCATCAACATAAAGAACAATGACAAACAAGTTTTGATCTTGCGTCCTGAAATACAAAGTATACTCAAAATCATTGCGATGAAAACCAACATGCCTAAGGTATTCATTGCTCAACCATTGTCTTCAGTGTCATGGTGGCATCATTCTTGTAGATGCCAAGCATCTCACCTTCTCTCTTACAAACTTTTCCTACTTGCCTTGCAAAACAATTAATCTAGAATTGGAGAAAATACTTCTTAATACAATCTTCTTTCAATGGTGTTGTTGAGGATCTTGAAGGAGGATTTGACTCAAATTTATCCTTGTTTGTTACCTTTGAAAAGGCTAAGGTTTTCCAAGCTTTCTTTCACTGAATCTTTGGCATCCATCTTTACATGGTATTTCCCCTTTTCTTCCTTGGTGTAAGTTGAGGATGGAGTTTCCATTAAATGCCCTTTCTTATTGTAGTGGTTGCAACACTTTTTTGGTTGCTATTACTATTTACAACAACCTTCTTTTTTTTCTCTACCGGCTTGGAGAGTGGTGATGTGAGCCTCTCTTCTTCCCAACACACTAAAAACTTTTCTAAATTGCTTGCTTCCAAAGATATGTAACAAAGCATAATTAGTTTTTCCACAAAAGGAACATGCCTTGATTTTGTTACAACAAAAACGAATAATGACATTTGTTTTACCATACCTAATATATGGCCCCCCTTGAGCTCAATGATTTTCTCATTTGTCTTCAAGTGTTGGATTGAATTTGGATGCATGGTCCTTCTAAGAGCTTGCTTGAACTTGTTGGAATGGTTGCCTTCTTTCTTTAATTAGCTTCCTCCCACTATGATTCAAGGTTTCCTACTCTTTAATGGCATCTTTTTCAATACCATCGACCTTCACAAATGAAATATTCTTGGAAGAAACGACACCTCCTTCATCTATACGCAAAGGTACACTAGATTTGGAAGCTTTGGGACATTCACCATTCGTCACTATTCCACCAAAGTAAACAAGTCGATATTGTTGTCAGTATGCAACTCCTCTGTCTTGCTTTATCCCTTGGTCGTTCTTTCCAAGGCCTTGGCCAAAATAGCCCATCTTTGTCAAAAGTTTCAAGCTAATTTCCTTGGTGTGCTTCTCAAAGATTCCAATGGATTCTTCAAAGGATTCACATGGAAGTATGGAATCTGGTGTCATGTTTACCCATGTCTTGCACTGAGCATCTGAAATTGGCTTATCTACGATATAGAGCTCTATCTTTTTCACCTCCTCGACATCTTCTTGGAGACATGACAAGAACACTTCCTTGGCTGTAATAGCTCGAATGGCTATCTCTTAGTTTATCGTCTGAGTGCTAAAGCGATCTCCACGTATTACAACCACTGAGACATGCAAAACCAAGAAAGTGCACCGAATGGGAAACTCATTTCTCTCCTCTTCCTCTCACAACATGATTGAATCCCCAAATTGATCCCTCTCAAGGAATTCAAATCGAAATCCGCTGAGGTAAGTCGATTCCTTCAAATGGGAAATGATTTCCTATATGATCAAATCAATTTCCTGAGATGCTTATTTGATTTCTCTAATGAAAGCCAACTGGAATATATTTTTCAAATCCATTCTTCAGAGCTGAAATTTTTTCGTCTCAATGCTAAGCCAATTTGTTTACAAAGGCTGCTCAGAATGCCCAATGGTTCATCATATCCAAATTGATTCAATCGAAGGAATGCTAATCGATCTCATGCAAAGGTAAAATCGTTTTCTTGAGGCAACAGCCTTTGCCTTTCCTCCGCGATAAATCGATTTCTTCTACAGATGAATCTTTGCTGCTAGTGGATTCCATCTCAAGGCTGGGGTCGATTTCATCACTCAATCGAGTGCTTATCTAACAAAGTGAGTGAAGACTTTCACAATTTAAATAATCCTTTCAATTGTACATCTATTTCTAATATGATTCATCAAGAAAGTGTGATAGTATTGTTAATGAAGAAACATGTTTACATTTATATATTGATTTATTCTTGACACCCCACATTAAAGAATGGAAAACATGGTATTTACAAGATTTGAGCATCCATCTTCTCATCATAAGTACCCCTTACTTACCATTCAACCATATCACAATGTACAAACACCTTTTCAAACATTGTTTTTTTTTACTTTATTACTATTATTAGTCCTTCATAATCTAAATTCAAAACAAACAAATTCTAAATAAATTCAAGGTCAAGGATTTCCAAACTAATTCAAGTGTCCTCTAACTCTTATCATTGATTGAACAAAACACTTATCAACAATATTAATGGATGTTAGTAATGTAATTTATGCCAATATTGTAAGCATTCTCCATTGAGGATTGTTACACCTCATATTGTATGAGGTTTCACATTGTGATTTTCATCATATTTGATGGAGTTTGTTGGGGATTTATTGAGCTTCTTCCCTTCTTTGGCATTAGAGATCTTTGGTTGAGTTTCACTTCTCTTCTTGGTGGACAATCATGGTTGGTAGTCGCACCATGGTTTTGGTGCTACTTGCATCCTTGCTTTATGGATCACTTTCTTGACACATGATACTTGTTAGTAAATATGTGATATTATTCATGGAGCATCCTAGTGACTAGGTATGTTGATGTTATGATGTTTTTTGGTCACTAGGAGGGAGTGTTCTACATGGTCCTAATGTTTTGGATATGTGATGGGGGTATAGTTGATGATTAGATGGGGCTATCACTTTCTTATGTTGTTGATGTGGTTGGATGATGCATGTTGTCGTAGTGGGATCTCCCTAGGTGATATAACTTAACATTTTATCATTTTCTAGACATCACCTAGGTGGAAATGTGTTTGATGATGTTAGTACCCTTGTTGTTGTATTTTTTCCTAATTTTGAGTTAGAAAAGGAGAGGCACTTCTTATATTTTGGTGATCTAGAATTTTTTAAGGTTAGATGATGAGTTGTGATGCAATAATCCTTGGTGGTGCACCCTCAATTGGGATTTATGTTTTTTTGGTATCATGGTGGTGCTTTTGTTAGGGAGAACAACTTTTATTTGCATGGTACAACACTTTAGTAGAGTGCACCCCTCATTGGAACACATATTCATGATGATTTAATCATTCAGGTATTATTTAGAGGTGGAATATGGTTATTAACCTATGTGCACATATGTTGAGGTTGATTTAACCATTAATTGGTTAAATTAATCAACTTATCTATGAAGTTTATTTGCATGATCACCCTACTTCATTTTGCATCATTTCACACTTGGAGAGGTTATTTGGAAGTTATTTGAGGCTTTGTTGTGGATCACTCCTCTCTTTGGAACAAATTTCAAGGCTTGCATGCATAATTTTATTGTTTGTTGGAGGATGGCACACATTTCTAAGGTGTGCCTGACTCTTGCTTGGTTGGGAATCGTTATGGAGGTGGTTATGGACGAGTATTGTATTGTTTATTGATAACTTCTTTTGCACACTTCCCTAGAGTTCCCTTTCCCTTGTGCACATGGTTTGGGGAATCAATTGATCGATTTGTAAACAAAACATGGGGGCACACCCTTTCCATATTCTCCTAAGGTGCACTTCATTTGGAGGATACTTTATTATTTGTTGGTTAGATGAGGTGGCTCTGTAGCACATTTTTCTAGGGCACACCTATCTTTGGTGCTCCTTACTTATTGCATGGTCAAATATGTTTATTTCAGTTACATTGGAGAGAACCCTCCCCTCTTTGATTTGGAATTAATATTATTTTATTTAGAAGTTTGTGTGGAGGATTTTTCTTGCGTGGTGTGTTGCTCTTAGAGGGCCACATTTGTGGCTTCTGCATGCTTGTGCTTTGTCTCCTTTATATATTTGGAGATTATTCTTGGAGGGCGTACATGTAGAAGGTTTCCTCTTGCTATTTTTAGAGGTTTTATCTTGGAGTGTACCCTTTATTGCTACCTTGGACAACACACTTTGGAGGAAAATATTTTAATTTTGGATGGAGATTTGCATGTTGGAGGTTGTAATTACCTCATTGCTTTATTATTTGTTGATATTGTCTCATGGAAGTGGTTACTTAAATATGATTAATTTATTATATATGCATGCATGCATTTTGGAGGGCGCACTTAGTGAGTTCTCCTAGGTGGGTCTTGGAGCACATCCTCTCATGAGGAGGATTGTTTAATGTATATTGATGAGTTAGCACCTTGGAGGGTGCATTATATGTGGACGATGTGACATCTTGAATCCCAATTGTGCCTATTTTTGGTGCCACGACCCCTTCATGATAATTATCTTGTATATTCCTCTCGATTTTTGGATCAGGTGACCTCCTTTGGAGAGCGTAGTGGCCACACTATTTACTCAACATGGTCAACAAGATATAACTACTTCATTTATTTATTATTTCTTCGACTTGTCATGGAGTTAGTTGGATATTTATTGTACTTTATTGTAAGAGGGATTAAGCTACCACAATATAAAGAGGATCTTCTCTCCATTGCATGGTGTAATTGGAAATTAAAGGATTGTTGAGTGAAAGAAGTGATTGGATATGATGTCATTGGGATCCCTAGTGTATCAAACCCTTTAAAGATTACTGAAGAAGTGATGTATTGATGCTTTGTAACGTGGTAATTGTATATGCTATTTATTTGTTGTAAATCTCTTGTAGGAACTTCTTGCTTTCACTCTAACATGAGGGCCTAGTAATGAGAACATCACGTATCTAGTAATAAGCAATGTGAGGAGGTTTCCCCTCTTGCCTTATTTATTGTCCTATTTCTATTGTGTTTACATTTATTCTATCATATTTGGTTTTTGATTGGATAATAATTCAGATAATAAACAACACCTTTATGTTAAATTTATGTGTGGCAAATTGTTCCTCCAAGATTAATTTTCACATCATAATTTTTAAAAAGCACTTTAAGGTTCAAAGTATTAAATAAGTTCATTTTACCTTAGGTACAAAACTAATTGATGAAGGTATCAAACTAGGTGGAATATGTCAAATTAGTCTTTCTACCTCATACCCCAACTCAAAGTATTTGATGGTGTCAAATTAGTGCACTCATTTTACAATTTTTTCATGACTCCATTGGCCTTAAGATGGATTATTAGGCTATCAATATCTATCTAAATAAACTTTAGGATTATTAGGATAAAAATCCCCCCTTTAATCCTCAAGTTTATTTTTACAAATGCCAAGTTTATCTCTAAACTTGGTGAATTTTATTTTTCCTAATGGCTTGGTGAAAATATGTGAAGTTTGATATTCAAATGGAAAATATTTTGGCTTGATAATGCCATTGTTGATGAGTGTTCTGATGAAGTGATAATTGATGTCGACATGTTTGGTCTTGTTACGAAATAATAGATTCTTGGTCAATTTTATTATTGAATGACGATCAATCAAGATTCAATTGATTAGTTGGTGATTTATGAATAGCACCAATATCTTGCAAAATTCTACGTAGCCAAACAATTTCACATGCTACTTCCCAAGTTGAAATGTATTTTTCCTTTGCTGAAGAATTTTCCTCTATAGCCTTATTTTTACAACTCCAAAATATTTTTGTTGAACCCATATTCATTAAATAACCTGATGTTAACATTTTATCATCGATATTACCTACAAAATTTGCATCTGAATATGCAACGAGTGTAAAGTTGTTGTTCTTCTTATAGAGAATCCAAAACTCTTTTTTTCCTTCAATGTACCTAAGGACCCTTTTTACTTCATTTCAATGACTTTCTCTAGGTTCCTTCATGATAATGGAAAGAACAATGACTGTGTATGACAAATTTGTACAAGTGTTTGTTAGATAAATGAGGATTGCAAACAATTGTATATAGCTAGTATTGTTCACCAATTCCCCCGTTTAAATTTTAAAAGTTTTAAGTTTTGCTCCATAGGAGTAAGAGAGGGTTTGCAATCCTAAATGCCAAATTTATTTAGCAAATATATAGCATACTTGGTTTGATTAAGGAATATTTGATGACATTGTTGTGAAACTTCCACTCCAATATAGTATCGAAGTGGCTCCAAAATTTTCATCTTGAATCCTTTTTGAAGTTTTTGTTTAACCTACTTGATGTGATCTTCATAATATATTGTAATGATTAAGTAATCAACACAAAGAACAATGGCAAGCAAGTTTTGATCTTGCGTCCTAAAATACAAAGTATCATCAAACTCATCGTGATTAAAACCAACATGCCTAAGGTATTAATTGCTCAACCATTGTCTTCAGTGTCATGGTGGCATCATTCTTGTAGATGCCAAGGATCTCACCTTCTCTCTTACAATATTTTCCTAGTTTCCCTGCAGAAAAAAATGATCTAGGATTGGAGAAAAGACTTCTTAATACAATCTTCCTGGAATGGTGTTGTTGATGAACTTGAAGGAGGATTTGACTCAATTTTTTCCTTATTTTCTTCCTTTTCATAGGCTAGGGTCTTCCAAGCTTTCCTTCAATGAATATTTGGCATCCATATTTTCATGGTATTTCCCCTTTTCTTCATGGGCTTAAGTTGAGGATGGAGTTTCCATCAAATTCCCTTTCTTCTTGTAGTGGTTGCAACACTTTTTGTGGTTTTTGTTACCATTTACAACAACCTTCTTTTTCTACTCTACATGTTGGCTTGGAGAGTGGTGATGTGAGCCTCTTTTGTAAATGTTTTGAACCTGCACAGAATAGATATAGATAGAAAATACTACACACATTTGCAGAGATAAATTGAGAAAGAAGAAGAAGGAGAGAAAGAATGGAAGAATTCTCATTAACCGTGACGAATAATGAATAATTTACACATGATATACTTTGTATAACTCAATGAATGTGCACTAGAGGAGAACCAATGTGCCATAGTGGTGGTCTAGAGTGATCTGGACACACACCAACAGTGAGGAGAGTGAACTTCCACCTAGTTTAGTCTCTCAGGCAGTTATGAGAGTGAACTCCCACCTAGCTGAGTTAACTAGTCAACCAGTCTTCAGTTAACTGACTGAACAGACTACAATGAGGAGTAGATAAAGGAGTCAAGGGTAATGTGATAGTATGGTGATGATCCCAAGGCAAGTGTACATTAGCATGGTGATGATCCCAATGTTTCATGGTGATAAAAACAATGCAGCATCTAGACTCAACTCAACTAGTCAAACTGAAGTGTCAACTGAAGAGAATATTCTACAGGTGGAATATTCTCTCCTAAAAAATAGGATATTGGATAAATGACTAATAATGACTAATAAACAAGGAAAAACCTTAGGAAAAATAAATCCTAGGTGTGTGTGAAGTCCAACACCCCCCCTGAACATCACTATGGTGAAAATAAAGAATGGGTCCCGACAACGAGGCCATGTTAGGTACCCAAATAAAAAAGATACACTGAAATAAAGTGAGGAAAGAGGGAAACGCCCCCCTCCCCCTCAAGGTAAAATGTATGTAAAAAGAAGAACTACAGTTTCTAATCAACTGTTTCCTTCATTCCAAGATGACTTCACAGAGAATGAAACTTCAGCTCAGTGAAGGTCTTGGTGAAGATGTATGTCATATGTTCTAATGATAGATTGAATTGTAGTTCGATGATCCCCTCGTGTAGTAAGTCTCGGATGTAGTGCATGTGGATCTCTATGTGCTTATTTCGCTACCTCTGAACTGGATCTCTACAGAACTTCAAAGTGCTCTGGTTGTCACACCAGATGACGATTGACCGATGAAACTAAATGCCCAACTCAGTGAGAAAATGTTGTACCCACATAGCCTGAATCGTTATGTTAACTACCCCTATGTACTCTACCTCATCTGAAGAAAGAGAAATAGCATATTGCTTCTTGCTCGACCAACAAATAGGCCCGGAACAAATACTGAGTGAGTAACTAGATGTGGACTTGCGATCAGTGATATTTCCAACCCAGTTAGAATCAGTAAACCTGATGAGATCTAATGTAGAGTCTATTGCATAATGGATCCCAAAAGTGATGGTGCCTTGTATGTATCGAAGGATATGCTTTGCAGCCTTCCAATGTAGCTCATGTAGCTCCTGCATGAACCTGGAAACTATGCCAACTGCATAGGAGAGGTCTGGTTTGGAGTGTGTGAGATACAAAAATCTCCCCACCAGTTGTCTGTATAGTGTGTTGTCAACTAATGGAGTGTCCCCTCCATCCTCAATTTTGACTCCTGATAGGAAAGGAGTTGGAGTAGACTTGCATTCTATCATGTGAAATCTCTCAAGGAGATCTCATGCATACTTGGCCTGAGACAATTTGATGCCCGATGCATCCTGACTGATCTCGAGTCCAAGGAAGAAATGTAGTGGACCCATGTACATCATCAAAAACCTGTCATGTAGAATCCTATTCACTGCAACAATCATTGAAGTTGAGCAACCGGTGATCAAAAAATCATCAACATACAGAACTAAGAGTAGAAGTGAATCATTTTTTCTGAGCATGTAGACATTTGGGTCTGATTTACAATGTACAAAGTTCTATGACAACAGGTAGGAGTCCATCTTGGAAAACCATGCCCGCAGAGCCTGCTTGAGGCCATAAAGGGACTTCTTCAGTCGACAGACCAAAGATGATTCCTGCATAAATCCTTGGGGTTGCTCCATATAAATCTCCTTAGAGAGATCACTATGAAGAAATGTATTCATCACATCCATTTGATGGACTTCCCATCCCTTGGTTGCTGCAATGGAAAGTTCCAATCATATGGAATCCATATTCATTATTGGAGCGAAGGTCTCATTATAGTCAATGCCATGCACCTGCTGAAAGCATTTGGAGACAAGCCCGAATTCGTATCTGCTAATCTATCCATCTGTTGCACTCTTGGTCCTATATACCCATCTACATCTGATAATTTTCTTCCCAGAAGGAACCAGAACCAGATACCAAGTTTAGTTCTCGAGGAGGGAGTTGTACTCCTCCTGCATGGTGGATTCCCAAAAGGGGTTTCCAGCAGCCTGGCCATAAGACTATGGATCTGAGGATTGAACCAAGAAAATATGTCTAGAGAGAAATGGTTCAGTGGCAGTGAGTTCAACAGGAGGATCCTCGAAATCAGATCGATTCCTCCTAGTAACGGTTGGATCACCAACAAGATCCCCTGCATCTTGAAGAGTAGTATGTGCCCACTTGGGCCTCTACTCTAGCTCTGCAACTGCATCTGGATTCTTTGACTCAACATTTAATTGTACTGAATTTGTATCTAAATCATATAATTCCTCTGAATCAAAACTCTTATCTGAAGAAGAGTCGACATGTTCATGCTCATCATCTTGGACAGGTGGAAGAATGAAGGTGTATGCACGATGGCACAGGGGAAGACCCATGGTTCAATGATTAAAAAATGCACCAACAAAACCCTAACTACCGGCCCTTTCGGCAACACTTGCGAAGCAGATGAAGTCTCACCCGAGGTAGAGGCAGGGGGGTTGTAGGACTTGGGTGTCTAGAACCTAGATGGGACACAGATCTATGATCACAATGCTTTAACAGATCACTTAGCTAATCAATATGCATTAGTTCTTAAATCCCATTCACATCACAGGTTAAACCCTAAATATAGAACAACGCAGTAATGAGTATATCACACACTTCCAATCGCTTAGCACATTGCATTAACTCAGATCTAGCATTCATTTACCATAAATAGAGCACTAAGCATCCATACATCTATCTAACATATATAAATATCAGTGCACTAAAAAAATAAACACATAAACAACATAAACAATATTGCACAAAGAACATCAACACAGGATATACGTGGTTCACCCCAGTATGGGGCTACGTCCACCAAATTCTTCTTCTTCTTTATTAGTCTTCCTCAATATTTTACATCCATCTTCTACCGTGCACAGATCCATAGAGCTCAGCTTCGCACTACACAGGTGATCTGTGCACAACGCACTAGATCCACCTTCCACAACACCCAGTTAAGGCACAGAGCCAACTCCTCAATAGCAGAAAGCCTTACATACAACTTCTATGCACCAAGCAAATTACATTCGCTTTCACTAAGACAAACGTACTATGCACATAGCCAATCACTACTTAGTCATGCACTAAGCATACTCTCTTCTTACATGATCTCTTAGCTACTTATTTATACAATTACAAAAAGGACTAAACATGGGTAAACCCATGGGCCAACATCCCATACTCATTACATAAACCCAAAAATCCCACAAAACAAGCAAGATCTCGTGATCTCTTCTTCGCCTAGGCGCTCCATCTTTGACCAGCCTTTCGAAGTCCCAAAAATGGTCAAACATAACCAATGTTCTCTCAAAACTTGGTCGAGGGCCAACATGCCCCTAACACTCACTTGTGACTCGTCCCGAGTCACTCCGATATGGGAAACACTGCTTCGAAGGCCTAGATCTTAGCTCAAGCTGCCTCGACTTGCTGCTTCACTAGAGCCTCCTGATCAGAGAACTCCTGAATTACTTGATCGGTGATATCCCCTTCCAGGCGTTGTTCCACTGTTGCGACCACTTGTTCGAGTTGTGAGCCTTGTCCTTCAATCTCTTCAAAAAGTGTGCATGCTTCGTCCTGCATTGGTTGGAGTCTCTGTGTAACCTCCATAACTCTGCTCTGGATGGAAGTGACCTATTGTTGGACTATGCATTTTTCCTGTAACTTCTTCATCTTCTCAACTGCAGTAAGCAACTTCATTTGTGCTTGCACGGTGGATGCCTAATGCTTCACCTCTTGGAGATGTGCTTCCAATTTCCTCACCTATGGATCTTCTGCAAGGTGCTCATAGATCTACACACATCCATCACTTAATTGTTTACACTCTGAGGCCAATGTCCTGATTCGTTCTACTGCATTCCTTGCATCTTCTTCTCTTCGATCACACACTTGTTGCGGAATGCTCAACACTACTTGTATTTCTATCTCCATTACTCTTGCTTGAAGCTATTGAAAGGCCTCAGCGAGCTTCCCCACTTGTATCTCAATTGACTCTGGTTCTTCCTGTGCCAATCCTGTCACAAAGCAAAGTTCTCTAGTTATAGCCTCCTTGATCGCAATCTTCTCTGTGATCAGTTGGTCTTTTTCTTCCTGTATCTTTGCATTGTTCTGCTCGAGCATCGCCTGAATTTCATTTTTCTCCTTCTGCGCAACTTGAAGTTTCTCTAAGGACTCTTCCTTTGCTTGCTTTGTGGCTTATGTATCCTATTCCTCTTCTTCTTGGGCTCGATGAAGTCGAGCCTCTATAACATATACTAACCTTCGCAATTGGATGGGCTCATCCCCCAATTCTACACTTTCTGTTGAAGATGGTGCAATAGGCACTACGCGGCTCAAATGGATAGCTTGTTGGATTTCCTTGAGCTCCTTCTCTATTCTATCATACATTGACTCCTTCTTTTCTCCCTGTCTCTACAAGATGTCTTCTGAAGCATCCTCTATGGTTGTGATGATGAGATCAATATCATCCACTGTGAGCACATTCTTCAACTGAGGCTTGTTGGCACGGGCCTTATTTCTGGCTGAAGGTTTCTCCAGGGAAACCTTCCTCTTTTGCGATGCTTCTATTGTGGTGAGGGGATCCTTCGGTGGTGTGGCTTCTCCTTTGTCTTTATTTTATTCATGTTCCCCTTCTTCCTCTTGGTTCATTGTGTTTCCTCCTACCCCTACAAGTGAGTCATGCCTATTTTCATCCAATGTGATGTCCTCCTCATCAGTTTCTATATCTTGGAATTCATCTTTTTTCTTCTTTTTCTTTGTGCTTCTCTATCCGTCATACTTGGTCCAGGTGACCAAAGGACTTCCGATGATGTCGGGTTCGGAGAGTTCTACATCTTCGACCGATACAAGGAATTTTTTTGGCCATTCCTTAGTGATCGTTTCCATGTCTTCATCGGTCAATTTATAGTAGGATTGTAGATCCTTCTTACTTTCATCCCTGCATGTGGTGATGTAAATGAAGTGTTAGTCTGCGTGGAACTTTGCTAGTGGCCTATACTGATGGAGTGTATTTGGTTTCATTCAGGGGAATGATTCAATGGAACACTTCAGTTGTAGGTAGTAAGCATGGAACACTGCATTCGATTGCCACTACTTCACCATATCATTCATGTACCACAAGGTGGAGAACCCTGCGTCCAACGGCTACGATGGCTCAACTTCCAGGAAGGCTATTTCTTTCGACATTTTCCAGGGGACAAATGTGATTAAAATCAGTAACCAACTGAAATGAAATTCATATCCTTTCTCCCACGCTTCACAGCAGTCCTTCTCCAACTCATTGACGAGGTAACTCGCCCAGTTCATCTTCATTCCTTCGACACACTTCCCTACGAGGTCGACTATGAACCCTGTGACCTGTGTCGGACGGTTCTTTCGGACAAGCTTTCCAACGATAAGGTGACAAGCTAGGCACACTATGCCATCCTAGATGGAGGCTACCTTGTAGCCTCACTTTCCCTTCTCTACATCGCCATAGGCCTCCTTTATATATTGTGCCAAGGAGCGATCTAACGTCATTCTTGGGTAGAAATGGTGAGGGTCTGGTCCCTGCATGGTTAGTCCTGTGATCAAGTGGATTAGCATCGGATCCACAGTTACGGGCATGTCAAGCCACAGATACCCTCTGTGATATCACAACAAGAGGAGTTTAACACAAGATTTAACCTCCTGATGTCGATCGAAGTGGGGGATATTCATCACGTTCAATATCATGGAGTGCGTGAGCACCTTAATCCATGGCTTGGGAACTATATTGGGCTTCTTCCCAGTCGTCTTTATCAAGTACCTATGCGGTGTGAGAATCACATAGTTCTTTCGGTCTCCGAGGTTGAAGTCGCCGATATTGAGAGCTGGGATCAGTCCCAACTAGGCTCCAACTACGTGTATGTCCTTCGAGAGGTACGCAGTGATGAGAATGTACTCAAAGTCACGCGGGACACTGTTACGGCTAACTGCACCAGCCAAAGGCGTGGTGTAGCCAAGAAATATCGACAAGATCTTCTTCACGTTAGCTAGATCATCACGGTGTTTGCTTCTTTTCTCAGTCGATGTTCGACTAGACCCTCATCCAGTCAAGGGGGATGCTTGCAATCCGCCCGTCGACGATGTATGTATTCCTACAAACATAACTTTATCAACCATGAGGTCTATCATAATATCCTCTACATACTTCTCTAGCTTGCTATGCTCACCCTAAATTCACACTTGTAATCGAGGGGATTGGGTAGGCGAATAGACAAAAAGGTAATCAAACAGATGGAGAGGTGCCAAAGTCATAGCGTGATATGAAATCAATTATTTGTTAGCTCGGATATCTCAGTTTGCAAAAAGTGGTCCTGACGCAGCATCCGACGAGTTAAATAAGCAACATCGTAACAGATTCCTCCAATGGGCAAGAATGCCTCAATCAATACGAATCGAGTCGTTATGGCACGGTCCTAATGGTCCAAAGACCGTCTTTCTGGAAATAATTGTGTTTCTAGTCATTCTGGAGCGTCATTCTAACGGTCAGGATGCCTCCAACGATCATATAGCTTTGTTGTGATGAAGTGTTATTCTGTGTGGTTATGCTATTCTGGCGAGGTTCAAGTTCTGCAAGCCTGCCTTCTGTGAAGTCTTCTCTAGAAATTCCTGCAGTTTTTCTAATTTTTCTTTCTTCTTACTGAGATTTCTAGCCTTCTTTCATGTGATTTGAGTCTCTGGATTCCTCTTTCCATTCTTATTCTTATCTTGTCTTAGTGTAGTAAATTCACACTGATGAGGGTCTTCCAAAGTGTTCAAAGGTAATACCTCTTCTCTTACTATTTCCGGGGTCGATGCACTTCTTTCCTACATGAACAAGTTCTTTAATCCTTCTTGTGTTCTTTCAACTTCGACAGCTAATTCTCTAGCCCTATATTGCTTCGACTTATCCTCTTGTTCTTCTATTAGTCATGCTATTTTCCTAGCTATGAAGTCCCTTAATTCTTTCTTCTTCTTTTTTCTGTAGCTTCATCCTCTACTTTTCTTCTCATCTTGTCCTTCTCATTCCAAGTTTTTTCTAACAAAAGTGAAAACGGGGCGCTTTTCTCAACAAACTTAATGAATTCAAATTTTTCTTCGATCGATGTTTCATGAGAAGTCATAGGTACATGAGTAACTCTTCCACATAGGGTTATCATCTTTCCTTTAAACAATCCTATTCTTCCCAATGAAGGAACCATAGCAGGTTTTCCCAAAATTTCCCCAGTGCTTTATGACATAATATTCACTTTTGTTTCCTCATCCAAGACACAGTCTATGTCAAAGTCTCATATTCGTGTTTCTATGTGTTTCTTCTCTTTTAAGATCTCGGTTAAATTGATGTCTCTCTGATCATTCATTGTTTCTTTCAGCTGTAATAACATAGTCTCTAATTCTTTCTGGTTTTCTAACATATCCTTAGTCCCTTTACCTTCTTCATAGTTTTCTTGTCTCATGGTCATCTTTTCAACTTTAGCAATCATTCTTGGACAATCCAAAACCTCATGACCAATATATTTACAACATAAACAAATAGGACCTGTACCAGGACATTCCTTAGCAAGATGTCTCAGTCTTTTGCAAGTGTAACACAATGTCAATCCTCTCTTTCTTTTAAATGATCCCCAACCTTTCTTGTACTGCGCACTCAGATCACAGTGATGGACCTGCAATCTGCAAAAATTCTTTCTAGGTTCCTGCATCCACTTGTTAGTCCAAAAATTATTTCTATGCATAGGAATAACGTATCTTTCTCTATTACCTCGAGGTGTAGGATAGTCGGTGACAGAGTGTGTTGTTAAGGCACTCTGTGATGTTAAAGTCACCGGTTCGAAACCTACAGGGACAAAAAATCTAGCCATGTTAAGGGTTGGTGTGGCTCAATCAAGGTACGATCCCCGGGTGATTTTGACGGCTTAGATGCCCCTGAGTCATAGTTTCTTAGCCACGGGTTAGTCCCACATGTCACAAACTAACTAACAAAAAAAAAAACCGTATCTTTCTCTATTTCTATCAAGTTCATTCAGATCAACTCTTTCTTCTAACTATACCCTAGCTTTCAAACTAGGACAAAATCTATCAAACATACCAAGATTCATACTTTCGAAGCAAAAATTTCCACTTATCCTACCTTTATCAGAGCACAAAACTTTAATATCTTACCTCTTTTCTTCAGATCTGGTTCCTTTCTTAGCACAGAGCTTCGCAAGTCAAGTAGAATATTGCGCACTACAACAACAAATCTACACACATAGATTTCTCTTTTCTTTAGTTCCCAACAATCACAGTTTCAGGTCCCAGCAACAGAACCATTTGTTGGCACAGGGGAAAACCCAGGTTTCAACGCTTCAACAACGCACCAACAAAACCCTAACTACTGACCCTTTCGTAAAAACCTGCGAAGAAGATGAAGTCTCACCCGAGGTAGAGGCAGGGGGGTTGTAGGACTCAGGTGTCTACAACCTAGCTGGGACACATATCTGTGATCAAAATGCTTAACAAAGCACTTAGCTAATCAATATGCATTAGTTCTTAACTCCCATTCACATTGCAGGTTAAACCCTAAATACATAACAACGCAGTAATGAGTAGATCACACACTTCCAATCGCTTAACACATAGCATTAACTCATATATAGCATTCATTTACCATAAATAGAGCACTGAGAATCCATACATCTATCTAACATATATAAATATCAGTGCACTAAGCAGATAAACACATAAACAACATAAACAATATTGCACAAAGCACATCAACACAGGATATACGTGGTTCACCCCATTATGGGGCTACATCCACCAACTTCTTCTCTTCTTTATTAGTCTTCCTCAATATTTTACAGCCATCTGCTATAGTGCACAGAGCCACAGAGCTCAGCTTCACACTAGACAGATGATCTGTGCATAGCGCACTAGATCCACCTTCCACAACATCCGATTAAGGCACAGAGCCAACTCCTCAATAGCACAAAGCCTTACATACAATGTTTGTGCACCAAAAAACTTACATTCTCTTACACTAAGCCAAATGTACTATGCACATAGCCAATCACTACTAGTCATTCACTAAGCATACTCTCTTCTTACATCACTTAGCTACTTATTTATACAATTACAAAAAGGCTTAAACATGGGTAAACCCATGGGCCGACATCCCATACCCATTACATAAACCCTAAAATCCCAAAAATCCCTCAAAACAAATGAGATCTCGTGATCTTCGCTTCTCTTGGGCGCTCCATCTTCGACCAGCCTGTCGAAGTCATAAAAATGGTCAAACACGACCAATGTTCTCTCAAAACTTGGTCGAGGGCCAACACTGCATGCGGCTGTTGAGGTACATGTGAGACACTTTCCTCAAATTGGACACTTTGCTTAATGATGATCCGGTCCGAGGAAATATCAATAAGTCTATATCCCTTCACACCGTCGAGGTATCCAAAAAAAATACACTTAGTTCTTTGTGGATCAAGTGCTTTCCTCTTTTCAGAGGGATTCTGGGCCCATGCACGTGAACCAAAAATACGAAAGTGGGTCACTTACAGTTTGATACCTCTCCAAGCCTCGTAGGGGGTCTTATCCTTGACAGATCTATTGGGATATTTGTTTTGGATGTATGTTGCACAATTAAGTTCTTTGACCCATAGTCTCTGTGGTAGTGACTTTGCATGCAACATGCAAGATGCCATCTTTTTTAGAGATCTTCTTTTTCACTCGGCAACTCCATTTTGTTGCGGATTATAGGGAACTGTGTGCTGCAACTGAATCCCTACCTCATGGAAAATATTATGGATCTCATGATTGACACACTCTTCCCCATTATCAGTTTGAAGGACTTTGATTTTCTTTCCAGACTGTGTCTCAACCAAAGCTTTGAAATCTTTTAGGTGTTGAAAGACCTCGTATTTTTTCCTGAGAAATTAAATCCATGTAAAACGTTAGAAATCATCAACAAAAATGAGAACAAACCTCGCTTTTCCGATAGATGGATGTGTAAAAGGAACCATGAGGTCACTATGGATCAGATCTAAAGTTGTGGAATCTCTCTGAGACTTTCCTTTGTCGAATTTCTCTTGAGGTTGTTTTCCGAGAACACATCCCTCACATACTCCCTTGGAGAAATGGATGTCTGGTAGACCATCAACCAATATTTGTTTGCTAATTTGTTGCATGTATCTGAAATTCAAATGTCCAAACCTTTTGTTTCATATTCTACTACTTTCATCAGCATGATTAAGTAGTAAAGAAAAATCAGGTTCAATGAATTCAGAAAATGTACACAATCTAGACTGATGATTTACCTCACTAGTAGCAACCCTGGATTTCTTTGCATGTCATAGATGTCCACGACATTTGGTTTCAATATGAATTTATTTCCGGTGTCATAATTCTTCATCTGATACATGTAGAGAAGGTTGACGAAAAATTTGGGAACGAGCAACACATTCTCGAAGCTTCCATTGGTGAGTTCAATCCTTCATTTGTCAATGACTTCGATTGGAGAGTTGTCCCCCATCAAAATAGGATGGCATTTTCATGCATCCAATGAAGAATAAAATTATTTTGAGGCATCCATGTGATGTGATGCTCATGAATCTACGATCCAAGCATCGAGATAAGAGTTGATGACAATCAAGGCATGGCTAGAATTGCATTTCTTAGGATTTTGATGTTTTGGCTTCTTCTTCTTTGCACCCTCGGGGATGCGATATCCAAGGTTGTTTTGCTGAATTATTTGAGACATTAGATCTATTTTTTTTTCATGCATGTAGATTCTAGACGGAATCCTTTGTCACAGTACATGCATTTCTTCCCTTTTCTTCCCTTTCCACCTTTGGATTTGGAGGCATCTGTAAAGGGTTTTGAGAACCCTTTTTTCTTCGGATGTGCATGAGATTTCCTTTTGTCTTTATCTTTATATTTCTGATATTGATGGCTTCCATATTGCATAGTAAGTGCATGCACCTTTGGGCCTTTGATTTTTCCCATGTTGATGAGCTTGTTTTTCTCTTGTGTCAAGGATTCGATAAAGTCCTCAAGAGAAAGCATATTCCAGGTGGCTCCAGAGGTGAATCTGATAGAATGGAATTTTGATATGAACATAGAGAATTCAGGAGCAAGTTTGGAGAGAAAGGCGAGAACCATTTGTTTCTCCTCCTTATATTTATCAACCCTGCAAGCTTTGAGTTGCGACAATAAATCCTTGAATTTTGTAAAGAAATCTTGGATATTGTCGAAGATTTTTTTTTCCAATGTGAGCAATTCCACCTCCAGCATGTGTCCCCTCATCTCATCCTATTTGTCAAAGAGTCCTTCCAAGGTGGTCTAGGATTCATTGGGAGTTTTACAAGAAAATATGTGAAAAAGTAGATTGAGAGAAATAAGACTGCAAATCGTTCTGAGTGCTTCATCCATCCGATTTAAATACTTGGATTTTTCTATGGTTGATGTTGGTTCTATATTTGTATTCAAGTTTAACTTGTACAATCCTCTGGTTCAGATATGAATAATTATTTTCTATTTCCATGAAAATTAGTTGTAAGGTGTAAGAATGAATTCTTTTTTGAAATCCATATTTCTGATGTCTTCAATCTTTTGTACCTGCAAAAAAAATTGGTCTAGCGTTTTCTTAGCAGTTTGTCAGCTCTGATACCATGTAAATGTGTTGAACCTGCACATAATAGATCTAGATAGAAAATATTACACACATTTGCAGAGAGAAATTGAGAAAGAATAAGGAGAGAAAGAAAGGAAGAATTATCATTAATCGTGGTGAATAATGAATAATTTACACATGATATACTTTGTATAACTCAATGAATGTGCATTGGAGGAGAACCAATGCACCATAGTGGTGGTCTAGAGTGATCTTGATACACACTAGCAGTTACGGGAGTGAACTGCCACCTAGTCTAGTCTCTCAAGCAATTACGGGAGTGAACTGCTACCTAGCTGAGTTAACTAGTCAACCGGTCTTTAGTTAACTGACTGAACATAGTGTAGTGAGGCGTAGATTAAGGAATCAAGGGTAATGCACCAGTATGGTGATGATCCCAAGGAAAGTGTGCATTATCATGGTGATGATCTCAATGTTGCATGGTGATAAAACCAATAGAGCATATAGACTCAACTCAACTAGTCAAATTGAAGTGTCAATTGAAGAAAATATTCTCCAGGTGGAATAGTCTCTCCTAAAAAATAGGTGTTATAACCCTAAATTCATCAACACATGCAAACATGGCTTTTGTCCCTCTTGCATTTTTTTCCAAAGCACTTTTGAGTTGTTCTTCTAAAAAACCATATTTTTGAAGATGTACGTGCCCTGCTCCACTACTTCCCACGTACATACGCTTGTTGCACCACTACAACCCTCGTACATATGCATGTTGCATCACTATAGCCTGCATATACTTGAAAAAGTTGTAAAAAATAAAAATTTGCAAGGAATTCATTGAGATTACGGGCTATTGGGTAGTTTCCCAAATAATCCACCACATATAGACCGTCACCCAACCAAATAACCATCACTTTCCCATATAAAAAGAGGTATCGGGGTCTCATTTTACATCTATACATAAGAATAGTGAAACTCTGTATGTTTCACATCCCCTCCTTGCCCAAGTTATTGCATCCCTTTTTGTGAGAATTGCCTCTGCATTCCCCAATTAGCCTTTCTTCCTCCATCAGAACCCATTCACTTCTCAAGAAGAGATCAGAAGGTTGAGAGGAGAATCCATACAAAGGTGCACTTGGAGCTTGGTGAAGAGGATCCCGGACCAAGTTCATGGACCAATAGTAAGCTTTGATTGTAAAAGGTATAATCATAAAGTTATTAATAAAAGAACTACTTTTCATGTCCCAAATCATGGTGTATTGAATGATTTTATTGGTTTTTGTTTTGACATTCTAACATCTAACCCTAATTTGTATATGGAATAGCATGCTTGGAATTTGTTGTTTTTCAATCTTTGAATGCAGGGCAACCCTGGTAGGAGGCATGTAGTCAAAAAATCTTCTAAAAGAGAGGAGGCCATCACCGGACGCAGAGTAGAGGTATAGTTACCCAACCTTCCTCATCTTTTCTTTTCTTGCATGAGTTTTGGGTATGTTTGGGATAGTTAGAGAAGTAGTTGAATTTTAGATGGTTAATTGATCTTCCTACATTTTGAACCCTAGTGTAGTCATAGGGGGGGTTTCCCACTAGCAGAACTGGCGACCATATTGGGGAAGCCTCTAGGGTTTTATGGGATTTTCGGGTTGTTTGATTGGTTTTCTCTTCCATTTGAGTTTCTATTGAGTCTTCTGAGTCTTTTAAGGGATTCTGGTCACCTTCAGGTGTCATACCAGCTCTCCCTTCCCTTTAAATTTTGTTTGGTTTCTTTCCTTTTTTGAGAGAATACATATTTGTGTGTGCCTTGCTTAGGGTCAACACACATACATACACGCTCTGCTAAGTATACAACCTGTGTACATACACAGGCTGTTGAAACAATAGTAGCGTACCTGGTTCAAATTTTTCTCTTTTTTAAAAAGAGGCAGTGAACCTCTTTCCTGATTGAGGTTTATACTTCTCAGGGTTTCTTGATTTAGTTCAGAGTATTTGTTTTTATAGCCACAACTCGAGTTATATTTCAGTTTACTTGTCTTTAGAAGTTTATTGTCTTTTCTTTTGAAAGGGTTTTAAGCGAGTATTTGAGTTATTGATCTGCCTGTTTGGTTTCCTTTGTGATTCCATGCGATACGAAGTAGGCCAAAGATCTGATTTAGTATTGTCTTGTTGTTTTTTTTACCCCTTTAATTTGCTTTGAAAAAGATAAAAAAAATATGTAGTTCAGTTTTTTTTGTTTTAAGCATTTAAAAAAAAAAAAAAAGGATTTTCCATTTTCAGTTTGGTAAAGTAGTTGGAATTAGTTATTTTACTAGATAGGAAAAAGAGTTCATTTCTTAAGTTCTTTATTGATGTCTTGAAACTTAAGTAGCTTGTATTCAAGTGAACTTTTGTTTTAGGTCTTCTTTTTAAAGATCTTGAAAAAATTTAGTTACAAAAAAGTTGGTTACAAAGAGTTAGTTGTAAATCTTTACTTTTGACTAGAAGTAATTTTTGTTTCAGAGGTTCACCTTTTTCTCCTCTTTTCGTCTCTCATAACATCACTAGTTTCATCGCCATATCCTTTGAGTTAACCAAGCCATTAAAACTAACGTTAAATATAAAGTTAATTAGAATTTTATGTTTGTAGGGTCAATCAACTAGTTTAGGGTTAGGGCCTTAAATTAGGTTGGAGAGGAAACTCTTCAAGGCCATTAAACAAACATTGGAGTCAGAGCTAGGGAGTGTTAAAGTCCAGTGACATGAAAGTTATCCAGGACCCCCCTCTAACACAAGGGATAAACACGAGCTCGTGTGAGGAAAGGAAGTGGAGATAACCCCTCCAAATCCGGACTAAACGTAGTGGGGAACGCATATTGAGGATTTGTTGTGGAAATACTATCGCTCACATTTTCTTACGGAGCTTCATGGACCTTGAATCCGTTCGATATCCTCTATTGTCTTTCAGCCCACTTGTTGTAAATACCCTCGGTAGGTTTCAGACTTGTTATCCTTCTCATTGTGATCCACCTGACTGTCAATTGTACTCGCCTGGTGACTGTTCGTGAGCTGGCAACTTAGTTGCCTGCTTTTTAGGGACTTACATAGGTCATTGTGGGGGTATACTGTGATACCTAGGGTAGACATCGGGTCACACTTTGCAAAGTATACTTGGAGGGTGCTTCCGTTTTCGAGTTGAAATTGCACCAGTAAGTTTCTCTAGTGTTGGTTGGCATAACTCTTCTTCCAACTAGATAGTGTTTTGCTTGATTTATCTTATAGGAATTTTTCTAGTGTGTGCTTGGTTTTAAAGCGATAGTTAAAGCCTTACTATGTCATTGATATTTTCACAAAGTGGAAGATCAAGATCTCTATCAGTCACGAAGGCTTCAGGTTTTTCCATCGGTTGCACTAAAGACACCACTGCCACCGTTACGGAGAAGAATTGACCAACAAGGATTATTTGAAGCGACCGGGTCACAGGAAAATGTGCCCAAGCCTGCTCCAAGAGGGGATTACTCGACTCTGAAGGAACCTACAGTTTCTTACCTTGGAGTGGAAGCTCTCAAGCCAACCAACCCTCCGATCACTAACTTGTCGGCACCAATATTAGTACAAGTTGTCCCTCCTAAGGTGACACCCGTTGAGCGTCGAATAGTATTGCAAGAAGCCATGGAATAAAATGTTGCTACTTCATTTGGGATTCCTCACACTCCCTCTACGACTACTACTACAGGGGGTATTTCGCCTCCTAACCCACCTTCATCGGTGAGGACCACAATGGTCTTGACCCTCTCTACCTCAGGTAGTGGTCTAATACCGTCATCTGCGATGACTACTGCTTCGTTTACGCAGAGTGCAATGAGCCCTCCATTTTCATATGGGATGCCCGACTTCGATTCAAAATATTTCCTTACATACTACAACTTACAGACCATGGGTCTGGAGGAAGGGAGCTTAAGCGCTCCCTTGCAAGGGTCTATCGGAGGAACCTCAATCTCCTATAATGTTATCCCTTATGGTGGGGGTCACATACCTCCTCCATCCCCCTAACTCGGTAATGATTTCCAACAACCTATCAGGTTGAGTTCTAACTACAGCTTGTTTGGAGTAGGCGGTTTAGGACCTTCATCTTACACTATGCCGGTGGGATCCATGTCATTCTCTTTGTTTGGAACATTTGGTAATAACACATTTTATTCAAGTGTTGTCTCGGCTGGGGGAAACCTCGATTTTGGACAACAGAATCCTGTGCAGGGTACTATTCCTACACATGGGGAAAATATAGGAGTTTTCTCCTCACAAGGACTTTGGAATCCTTGGAAGGGATCAATTCCCTCGCAAGTGATGTTGGTAAGGGGAAACCCCTTCCATGCTCAATGGAACCTTGGGCAGGGATCAATACCTATGCATGTTGGGTCGGTTAAGGGCATCCCACTCCAAAATCCTTGGAACACAACACAAGGAGAAATGCTCGCCCAACCAATGTTGTCCAATTATGGGAGTCAGCCGATGATTTCCCAGCAAATGCAGTTTCCGCATGTTGGTCAAGGCCACTGTTTTTACCAAAACCCTGGCCAACAACCCAACTTTTCCTGGCAAGCTGGTGCCAGTCAAACTCCAGACTGACTTTTTCCTGTACATAGTAGCCAACCAAAACTATCATTTTTGGAAATGCTACATTTGACATACTTGTCAAGGTTTCTTAACGACCCAATTTGTCATGATCTGCGTTGGTCTCCCATGCCGACTAAGTTGCCCTCTGATATTCCAAAAATCGAAGGCAAGTTTGGCAAAGACCTAGGTGCTCACGTGACAACTTTCCACTTGTGGTGCTTGTCCAACTCGTTGCGATATGACTCTGTATAGTTGCACATGTTTCAATGCACTCTCATTGGAGGTGTCATGAAATGGTACATTGATCTTGACCGCTCAAGATATTCTTACTTTAATGACCTGACAATGGTTTTTCTAAATCATTTACAACTTCCTGTGAGATACGATGTCGGCACTAAACTATTGGCCAATTTTGAGGAGACTAAGGTCGATCATATCTCTAATCACATATGAGAATGGAAACATCAAAAAAGATAGATTGAGGTACAGATGCCACCAAATTTCTTGTTGGAGTGGTTCTTGAAGTCTTTGATACCAGTTGTATCCAAGGACGTTGCAACTTCGGGAGTGTTTTCTGAGGAGGAGGCGATAATGAGAGCGCAACAACTCGAACTGATTTACTCTCAGTCTAGCTTTATGAGATCTTTCCAAATGTGCCACGGTCCATCCTTGACAAGGCCAAACAAAATTATGGACCATATGTCGATGGTATAGTGGGTTCAGCACAAGGAAAGTCCATCGATTTGTTGTCAAATCAATTGCAACAATTTTCAATACAACAAACAGTGGCCAACCAAACCCCAGGTTCGGTTGTTCCCTTTACCCAAATGTCAAACATACACAATGTGCAATCGATGAACCTGAAGGCCAAACAGCAACCTGAAGGGAAGAAAAAACAATGGAATAAGAAGGGTAAAGGGGACAAAAAGGTTAATAACAATGTTGGCAGGGGAAAAACAAAGAATATAAAGTTGAAGTATCTGTGTAACCTTTGCACGGAGGATCATCTAACTCACATGTGCCCTTGACTTGTAGAGGCTCATTAGTTATTCGTGCCACAACAACCTGTTGTGCTGACGAACCCATTTCCAAATGGGAAAAACATGGCTTAAGCCTCATCATATTTGAATGCGAAAGGGGGCAATCTGGGACCCCCTGTGTCTACTGGTAATACCTCGATCGCGAACGTTTACATGTTGAAATGTGGCGCTCATATAGAAACCAGGTCTCGGGATTATGGCATGCCAGAATCTGTTGAAAAGGGTAAAGAAGCCACAAACCCATCAGTTCCTCTCCAGACTAAGAAGACGTTGGCAAAAGAATGACACACATCCCCAAAGGTGCATTCAAGAAAGCTTCGCATAATCCGAACGCGAGGGTTGCCTAGAATTACTCTGTTGTGGAGGATTTGGCACAAACCCCTTGCGCTATGTCTGCTTTGAAGATTCTCCAGAGCTTCTCTTCACAGAGAAAGGCCCTATTATCTGCCTTGGGATCTGCAGATACTTGTAATCTGGGAGTGATCATTCTCAATTCAATCGACTTGGAAACTCCTCTTCCTTATCACGTTGCATTTCAGATAGTAGTGGCTTTCACCATGAAATATTTTACACAGAATATCTTTTGCACGGTGGTTGATGAGGGTGCCTCGACTTGCATGATGTCACTGGCGTGTTGCAAGGCCATTGGCCAACTCATTTTGTCTCTATCACCTACATTTCTTACGACATTCAAAGGACATTCATTCAGACCACATGGAATCGTTCCTTCTTTCCCCGTGTAGTTAGGAGGGAAGACCGTGTGCGTCGAATTTGAAGTGTTTGATTTGCCTCTCCACTACAACCGTTTGTTAGGAAGGAGTTGGGCCTATGCAATGTTGTAGTGGTTTCCATAGTCTTTCGGCTATTTTTGTTTCCACACGAGGGCCAAATCGTGACCATTGACCAGTTGTCCTTCTCTCGTTCTGACCCTTCATCGGGGCATCCACGGTCCTAATGATTGATAACCCTCGGCCTGACACTGTCAATATAGGGTCTGGTTTATGCCCATTGTTGATGGGTACTTTTGATTACCTGCCTCCTTCTGATGATGTCAAACTCATATTGGTTTCCCTTGACCAGCCTAGGGATGAAATTTTTGACATGTCATCATTCCACACGACTTACTTTCATGATCCTTTGACTCTTCCTTCCCCATCGGCTTCGATGGAAGGGACAGGGAATTATGGCATGGCCATGCCCTTGTCTGCAGCAGAAGTTGCATACATCATTTTCTAGCAAGCTTTATCCGACCCTGATCTGACTCTCGCACATGAGTTAGATCCAGTTCTCAAGCCTATTTGGGCTCAAGGTTCCCTTGCCACTACAGATCCTTTAGAACTGGTCTTTCCCTCATATGAGGCAATTATCGAGGCATTGATTGGTCCAGACAGAACCTGGGATGATCTCCATCACAAATCTTATTTTATCTTGGAGTTGAGAAGAATAGAGGCAGGTGAGTTTGTGTTGACTATGACTGGAGATAAGTCTCATCCTATTAATCCTCTAGTTATGCACGCAGTTTACACCGACGAAAATATGTTGAGTATCGTTGAAACGATCTCTATAGATATCTCCAGAACCCCTAGCGTTGTGGATAATGTTTTCGTCGGAGAATATTTCTCCCCCGAAGAGATTTGAATTTATACGGAGTTGTTTAAATAATTTTGCAACATGTTTTCCTGGTCTTACGAGGAAATGTCAGGCATAGACCCAAGAATTGTTGAACATGAGATAACGACTTATCCTGACGCCAAGCCGGTCCGACAGAAGCTTCTTCCTGTGAATCCTCAGAAAGTGGTAGCGATTAAGGCTGAAGTAGAGAAACTGCACAAAGAAGGTTTTATCTACCCCATGTAGTTGACAGAATGGGTGTCAAACCCCAATCTGGTTAACAAAAAATAGGGTATGATTCGTGTGTGCATGGACTTCTTTGACTTGAACAAGGCATGTCCGAAAGATAATTTTCCCACCCCATTCATCAATCAGATTGTCGATGAATGCGCAGGCTGTGAGGTTTTTTCATTCATGGGTGGTTTTTTGGGATATAAACAGATTCATATCAAACCCGAAGACTAACATAAAACAACTTTTATCTGTCCTTGGGGCACACTTGCTTATCGTAAGATGCCTTTTGTCCTAAAGAATGTTGGAGCCACTTTTCAGTGGGCCATTTCTTTTTCTTTCCATGAACTTAGACATATAGTCGAGGCTTACCTTGATGATCTCGCATAATTCTCTCGCAAGAGATCTGATCATCCCACACACCTGTGACTAATATTCAAACGATGTCGCTACTATCATATTTGCTTGAATCCTAACAAATGAAGTTTATGCGTGATGTTGGGTCATCTCTTAGGTTTCATTGTTTTGACAACAAGGATCATGGTCGATTCTCTTAAGGTTGAGGTGATAGTTTAGTTTCCTCCCCCATGCACAATACCCCAACTTCAGAGCTTACAGAGGAAAATGAAATTTCTTCGGCGTTTTTTCGCAAACTATGATGAGATCACTAAAGGTTTCATGCGTTTGTTGAAAAAGGGAGTCCCCTTCTGTTGGGATGAAGTCACTCAACACTCTTTTGAAGCGTTAAAATGCACCCTTACGTTTTCCCTTATGCTCCGACCTCCTGATTATAACAGATATTTCTTGTTGTACTTGGTCACTACAGAGTTGACCATCGGCATGGTATTGGTTCAAGAGGACGATCTGCTCGAGGAGGATGTTATTTATTACCTGATTCGAGGCCTGGCTAGGCCGGAACTCAACTATTCCCATGTTGAGAAGCTTTCTTTGGCAGCGATGCATGTTGTCCAACGGTTTCGTCATTACATTCTTCTTTGCAATACCACCATCAATATCATCATGAATCTCTTTCAATATGTGTTGACACGACAGTTCATCGACGGAAATATCAGAAGATGGATTGTAATCCTCTAGGAATTTGACTTGAATTTTGTTTCCGTGAAATCCAAAAATTCGTTGGTCTTTGTGGAAATTATTTTGGAAATTCTAGTTGAATCTAGTGATGGCACGCCTGAAGGATCGCCTATCAAAGGAGATATTTTTCTGATCGCATCTTCGAACCCCTGGTATGGACATACACTATTCTATTTCCAGAATTTGAAGTTCCCTACTTCTGTCTCCTGCGATGAGCGTCGACGAATTCGCCATCGAGCATGAAACTATCTCATACTCGATGACACTTTGTATCGTTGAGGTGTATATTGCATTCTTTGTCGATGCCTTATACATGAGGAAGAAGAACTCATTCTGAATGACTGCCACACTGGAGCATGTGGTGGTCATATGTCTAGGTTGGAAACAACCCAAAATATTCTACGTGCCAGTTACTTTTGGCCTACATTAATCAAATATTGTGTTGAGTCGGTCAAGAAGTGTCACCCGTGTCAGATATTCACTCGGAATATGTGGGCACATCCTACTCCCATGTTTCTCATCATTGTTGTTGGTCCCTTCACTAAATGGGGGATTGATTTTACTACATCTTGCTTTGCTTGCCTCTATTGCATTAGCGGTTTGTTTGCGTTGCTTGTTTCCATTGATAGTTCTCTTGCTCTTGTAGCCTGCTTTCTTTCTAGGATTATCGCTTTGCTCGTCGCCTTACTTCTTGCATCGTTGGTGATTTGTTTCACTCAATTTTTTTTCTGGCTAAACCAACAGCTTATGCCAAAACCACAAAGTCCAGTCTTCATGTAGTCAGGTTCACCAGGCCTTTATGGAAAAGTTTTGACTTCTATCTCTATATCAGACTTCAATAATGTTTATTCTTTTATAGCAGGTCAAACATGTAAGAGCTAATGTTTGCAGGTTTCAGATCTCTCTGCAAGAAGGTTTAAAACAAGAGAAGCAACAGAAAGCATGATACAATTTCAAGTAAAATCTCAAAGGATTTATCTGCCTAAACTTACAAACCATTTTTTGTTCTATTCGGATAATGTTCTAGTTTGCAAGTACAATATGGACGAGCAACATTTATATTTGCAACTTTTATATTTATTTCTAAAAAAAATAAACTGAAAAAAATGTAAAACAAATTGGAACAAGATTTTATTTTTAGCAAATGGATATAAATGTTTTGTAAATTAAGGATAAAATAGATTAGGTATGTTTGCAAAAAATTAATTTATTCATTCCTAGAAAAGTTAAAGATATCCTACTTTATGATCCTTGTGATCGCACTAAGCACGAAGGAGAGCATACTTATTCTAGCAAAAATAAAATAAAAACTTGAAAATAAAATCCTACCTACACTATGCTAATTAAAAATGAGACATTAGTTACGTATAATCAAACAACCAATGTATCCATGCACGCAACAGTAATAAAAATATGTTGTCTTTTAATTTCGCAATTGATAGTCGGAAATATGTATGAACGTGTGAAATTAGTTGTTGAAATTGTGAATTAAGAAAATAAAACGAAAAACTAAATGTATCTAACCTAGTACTCACTTGAAACCATCGTTTGATCAGGCTTTCATAGGTGTGTTGTTCCTCGCTCAGATCATGTTGTAACTCCTCTTCGTCTTCCTCGATCTCCTTTTTAATCAATTTTTCGTCGTCGGATGCATAAGAGTCTTCAGATGTTGGATCTTCAATTGTTTTTGGAGGAGTATTTGAATGTTTGATCCTTGTCAAGATCTCTTCTTCATGGGAAGAGGAAATCCCGACATCTTCCAAGATCTGAGTGAGTATTTCCAAGATGACATTCATTGTTAAATCATGTTAAAAAAATGATTCTTACAACACCCAAATCAAAATGAAAAACTTTAAAAAACACTCTTGCTAAAACATAAAAAAAATTACTCTTCACAGTTGCGGAAATTAAAACATTCCTGATAGTTGGTCAGGGAGAACATGAACAGTCTCCATTCAAGTAGCTGCTAAGACCCCTAGAACCAACACATGTAGATCACGCTTGCAAAAAATTTAAACTAATCTTGCGGAAATTGAAATTTACACTAACTTGCAGGAATTGAAATTTACACTACCCTACACGTCCTTACCCATATGTCACCTCAGAGTTAGGAGCATGTTTAATCACACTTGCATGAAAAAGAAATTTAAACTACCACACTTGCATGAATTGAAATTTGCACTAACTTGCAGGAATTGAAATTTATACTACCCTACATGTCCTTACCCATATGTCACCTCAGAGTTAGGAGCATGTTTAATCACACTTGCATGAATTGAAATTTACACTATCCTACATGTCCTTACTCATATGTCACCTCAGAGTTAGAAGCATGTTTAATCACACTTGCATGAATTGAAATTTACACTATCCTACATGTCCTTACCCATATGTCACCTCAAAGTTAGGAGCATGTTTAATCACACTTGCATGAAAAAGAAATTTAAACTACCACACTTGCATGAAAAAGAAATTTAAACTACCACACTTGCAGGAATTGAAATTTACACTATGCTACATGTCCTTACCCATATGTCACCTAAGAGTTAGGAACATGTCTAATCACATTTGCATGAATTGAAATGAAAAAAAAACTAATACCTCAATCCATCGTGCTTCCTCGGCAATGGAGCCAAAATGTTGGGCTCCAAAGATGTCCTAAAAACAACCTCTATACATCAACCAAAGGTAGGCACTGGCACAAGCGTTTTACTTGTCGCCTACGTAGGTTTCTACCTTTCGTTTTCAATACCCAGCCTCCGGAGATGCAACACCTGTAAAGGAACAACAATCGTAAAGGGAACGACAGTTGTTCTATTCAAAGGAACAACACAACTTTCAAAAGGAACAACAATCGTTACATTGGGCCGAACTAATGTTGAATTAATTGCATTGTAGTATTTACCCAACTATCTAATTTGTCGACCCGGGGGTCGTAAACTGACGAAGCACACACAAAGTATATGCAAGATTGAAGTGGGACTAATCTAATATAATGTTTAGGCTACAAAAAGAATTGAATCATTAATCTAACACGCGACTGAAATAGAATTATTAATCTAACACACGACTGGAATTGAATCATTAATCTAGTTGCGTAAATGAAATTACTCTAAGAATGGGAAATTGCGTAAAGGAAATTAATCTAGAAATTGAGAACTACATGAAGGAAAAGCAGATACAACAAGTGAAGAGTTAAATGGCACAACAACACATGAGAGCGCTCATCAATGAAGCAATCTTACATTCAATAATCAAATCAGTCTTCATAAAAGAATAATGAAAGCATGAAAACTAAAACCGTGAATCAAAGCTAAGAATCCCTTTCTCTTTCGAATCCTAATGACTACCATTAATGACTACTCTAATTCTAATTACATATTAATTGGATAATCTAATTCCTCTTCTACTTGAATAATCTAATTGAATCCTCATGAAGAGAGAGCACTCTCTTTTATACATGAGAGCCTTGAAGATGAGATAACCATCTCATTTATTATAGATCCACTATTCTCTCAACCTATTTTCCATTATTACAAAATATAATCCCTTTAAATCCTCACACATCTCACATACATCTTAGATAAGATATTCCAACCAAATCTCCATGATCTTCTCCTTGGAATGGGCTTGAATTATCTCCTCAAATATTGAAATGGTGGAGGAAGTATTCGAGAAGTACTTTGAGTTAATCCTTCACATATTCCTACACATTACAAAGCTCACACATATTTGAGATATATATGAAAACATGTTGATTTTCTAACATTTAATCACAAATTCTTTTTAAATACTAAAATGAATAAAGTGGAGAACAATAAGGTGAAACCCAAATATATTTATGGAAATGATATCATGAAATGTTAATGGGGAAATGAAATGTGAAGAATGATGAAGGGAAAGGTGGATGAGAATAGGACATTTCTGAGCCCCAACAAATATCATCATGAATCCCTTTCAATATGTGTTGACACGATGGGTCATTGACGAAAATATCAGAAGATGGATTGTAATCCTCTAGGAATTTGACTTGGATTTTGTTTTCGTGAAATCCAAAAATTCGTTGGTCTTTGCGGAAATTATTTCGAAACTTCTAGTTGAATCTAGTGATGACACGCCTGAAGAATCACCTATCAAAGGAGATATTTTTCTGATCACATCTTCGGACCCCTGGTATGGAGATATACTATTATATTTCCATAATTTGAAGTTCCCTACTTCTGCCTCCTACGATGAGCGTCGACGAATTTTCCATCAGGCATGAAACTATCTCATACTCGATGACACTTTGTATCGTTGAGGTGTAGATTGCATTCTTCGTCGGTGCCTTATACACGAGGAAGAAGAACTCATTCTCAACGAATGCCACACTGGAGCATGTGGTGGTCATATGTCTAGGTTGGCAACAACCCAAACGATTCTACGTGGTGGTTACTTTTGGCCTACATTAATCAAATATTGTGTTGATTCGGTCAAGAAGTGTCACCTGTGTCAGATATTCTCTCAGAATATGTGGGCACATCTGTTATCCACATTTTTGGTTATCAAGATGATGACATGATAATGACATGGTGATAGAAGATCTAACTCTTCTTTAAGATCATTTTCATGAAGAAAGTTACACTTATCAGCTTCT
>JZKD02S1675829.1:307955-358774 GCA_000966675.3 Picea glauca
GGAGAGCTTTCATAAAGTAAGTACATCATCCTTCTTCTCTTGTCCATTCAATACTTTAGAACTAGGGAAAGAGTAGTATTCTGTCACAGTTTGTTCCAGATCCAGGTGGATCTGACGAGATTGGTCTGTGTCCGCACTCACGAATTTATCCTTGAACAACATCCTGCTCCCATGTTTCTCATCATTGTTGTTGGTCCCTTCACTAAGTGGGGGATTGATTTTACTATATGTCACCCGGATTTATCTAGGGGGCATCATTACATCATCGTAGCAGTAGACTACTTCACCAAGTGGGTCGAGGCTATGCCAACATTTAACAATGATGGAAAAACAACATCTCTGTTCATTTTTAACTAGATAGTAGCAAGGTTCGGCATCCCAAAGGAGATTGTCACTAACCATGGTAGTCACTTCCAGAATAAAATGATGTTTGAGTTAACATCAAATCTTGGGTTGAGAAAAGAACATCCATTACCCTACTACCCACAAGTGAATGGTCAGGTGGAAGCTATGAATAAGTCGCTCAAGACTATTCTTTAGCAGACGATCAATTCTTCCAAGTCAAATCGGCATTTTATGTTATACTCATCATTATGGGCCTACCGAATGTATGTAAAGACTACCACCGGATTCTCACCTTTCCAACTCATATACGGGCTAGAAGTAGTCTTTCCTATTGAGTGCCAAATCCCATATTTAATGTTGGTAATAGAGTTACTTCCAGACACTTCAACACTTGAGGAAAGCCTATTATATCTAGATCATCTCGATGAGAAACGTCGTGATGCAGCCTCGACCAATGAGGATCATAAGAAACGAGTCAAGTGTCAATATGATCAGACTGTTCATCCTCGGATTTTCTCCGAAGGTGATATTGTCTTGGTCTATGATCAAGAAAAGGATCCCCTGGGGGAAGGAAAGTTCAAACCCATGTGGTTCAGACCTTTCATCGTGAAAAAGGTCTTAAATAAGGGTGCTTACCATCTGGTTGACTTTGAGGGAAATTCCTTGGCGGAGCCTAGAAATGGGCTCTACCTCAAGAAGTATTACTCTTAGGTTGGTCGCCTGGATGACTTCTTGTACATATGTATAGTTCTTATACAGTTTTTGTCTTTTTTTCGTTTTATAGGTGTGTAGTTATTTATGTATTATGTTTTACTGTGGAATATGTTAAGTGAATCAGAGGTGTTATTTGGGTTCATGGACGACGCTAGATGACACACTTAGAGGCTCTCTTTCGTAGCTTGGGTGATTTTCACACATGGAGGCCAGTTGCTATCTTCCAGAGGTATATGTCTAGGTGGCGCCACAAACAATGTCGTCGAGTATAGTGCAGTGATAGAGTTGCTTCATGATGCTTTGTCGCATGGAATCTCTCACCTCCGGGTCTAATTAGATTCTCAAATGGTTGTGTCCCAGTTAAATGGATTTTAACGCGTTTATGATCCTACTTTACACCGAATTTTCCTTAGGGTACGTCTCTTAGAAAATTACTTTGATTACATCACATATATCCATATTCCTAGGAGATTAAATCAAATGACAGATACTCTATCTAATCAAGTATTAGATTGGCATGTTGCACACATATAAAAGAAGCACACACATACACATGTACATACATTTGTAGAAAAATGTGATCCATGAGATGAATAAAGATGTAAATATATATATGTGTGTGTGTGTGTGTGTGTGTGTGTGTGTGTGTGCGTGCGTGTCAAAATATTAGAGTACATAGGTGGGCATGAATGCCTCAAAAAATAAGGTTTGGTATACATTACAGGGCTTATGCCCTCAAAAATATACAAAAGTGCTCTCGTCACATAATAGTCCAACCTATATAATCTCAAGGCCTATTGGTCCTTCCGTAGTGAACGACAGCATTGGCCAAACGCCAAAAAAGTTGGGCCCAAATCCATGGCACCCCCACTACATGAGGTTGCATGGATGGCGAGAGATCCTCGATCTCGGCCATGGAAACTGTATGAGTGATTGCGGTAAGGTTATGCTCCACCAGCCTCAAAACTCTCTCGGCCTCTCTGGCTGGAGATCCCCTTGTGGTTTTTGTTCGACCACCTACTCATGGTCTCGCCTTTGGTCGAGGACGTCGTTGAGTCCTCGTGAAGTCTATCGGGCACACCAGTTCCACATCTGTACATAACAGATACATAGATATTAATTCTCTGATGCATATAAAAATGATATATATAAAAGAAATTAAAAATTAAATAACTTAAAAAACACTTACCTATCTCTCCTCTCTCCTCTCCGAGAGGTACGGGCATGTCCGGATCTCTGGAGAATTTGATTCCATCATAGGGGTAGTCCTCTATTGTTGGAATATGTCATGCCCACCAGTCGAAGAATTTTTTGTCAAAGGCCTCTGTGGTCCTTCCTCCCCCCTGTCGTGGAAATAGTGTTGCCCATATACATATTGTCAAGAAGGAGGACACATGCCCCCGTACAGTCTCTATGGGACTCAGAATAGGCACCCTCTTGAAGAAGAAAGAGCATAGGATGGTGGCAAACCCGAAGTTCTTGTTGCTACGTTGTTGGCACTCTGTTAGCTACCTCTTCATGCATGTGAGCATGGTCGTACTATATTCATTATAGATATGTGCCTCCTGGCACTGAATCACACAATGCATGTGCGCCCAGGAAGCCTGGTGAAGCGATGCAAATATAGTGATCTGCCCAATGAGCAATAAGATTACCCTCAGTGTCAAAATGTTGACCTTGTGAATGGGCACTTGAGAACCTACCTTCTTAGTGTCGGCCTCATAATACATCCTGATGTAATCCTCAGTGTCCAAAGGCCCGAGGGGAAAGGTGCGCAAATTGATTGGTTCCCCTCTCCTCAAGAGGCCAGTCAAGAAGTATATATCCTCAGTCATTGGAGTCAACGAATTCCCCTCTATCATAAAATCCTTTGCATCTAGATGTGAGTAATAAACCAGGGTGTTTAGTAACCTGGGTTGTACCCTCATAAATGGACACCTTAAGAACTTCCACAACCCACATTGTTTCAATGTGGTAATGGTAGCAGGGTCCTCATCGACCAGTATATTGATATCCTCATGTTCTTTCTCCCTCAAATGGACATACATCCTATTCCATGACAATTAAAAGGGGAGTTAGCTCTTGCAATCTTAATTTTTCCATGCTTTTGGTGTTGTACGCGGGTTGTTTTGTCCATAGTCACGTATGTATGCTAGTAGACTATTTTTTTCCTGCGTACATACACGATATGTCCTTGGACAACCCATGTACATGTAGGGTGACTCATTTTTAGGGGAGCGTGCCCCAAAAAACACAAAAATTAATGCATAAAGGAAGAATAGGAATGAAGGAGGGATGATTTTGTACTTACTTGGTCTGAGCATAAGCTCGTTTCATCCTCTGAAGCTCTTGGAATCAAATTCTTTAGCAAAGGGGACTTTTTACCTTTTGGTTAATTTTCAAAATGCAATGGTGAAAATGAGCAGTCAACTTCTATTTATAGAATGTTTTGGCCCTTTTTGCCACTTTTTTGACCCCCTTTATTGTTTTTTCTGGCTTGGAAATCATTCAATTCCATTCTCGAGTTTCTTATGGGATGTTACGATACACTTTTCTTTGGTTTGGTGACTTTTTGGGAGGTGGGTCACTTTCGAGGTCCTTTGGTCAAAAGTCATTTTTCCAACTTTTTGCATATAAGTTAGGATTTCACCTCCACTTTATGCATCTTGTTGTCTTTTCCACTTTGCCATAGGATCGATCCCACCGAAGTGTGACATAGAACCATCATTGTTGCTTTAAAAGTGTCGTTATTAGATGGGAGAGCCTACCTTTACATGGATGCCCTAGATAGATCCTTGTTGCATTTTTGCGTCCATGTTGTATGTAATGACTTTAGGTTCGGGAGTCCTTGTTAGTCCTGTCATGATTACGATATTGAGCCTCATTCGTCTGATGCACCATCACTCTTGACCTCACCCTCGGGACTCCCAAAATGACCATGCTTTGTTGTCTTTATGTTGTAGGTGAATCCCCCTGCGAACAAGTGGATTCCCTCTTGGTCTCTAGACTCCTAAGGCCAAGACAGAAAAGTGCTTAACATGGACACTGACTTCCTTTTAGATCTAATCAAGCTAATGAATGAAAGAGAAGGAGAAAGGTATGCACCTTATTAGCGACATTTGTCCTTGCAAAGTCCTGGCTGAGCTTCGATCTTGAGCTCCCTGATGGATCATGTAGGACAAACAAAGATACAATGGACTTCCTACACTACTAAGATTAGCTCAAATATAGATCCATCTACTGTAGACAAACTCATATGGAACAAGCACAAGTTTGAAAGAAACAGACCAAGCATTGATTATTAATGAGAACAAGTAAAGATACTTACAATCCTTTGAATGAAGGTGCAGCACTTTCTTCCAGTTCTCCTTGTCCAACCCCTTTGCTCAAGTAATCTACATTGATTTATTTGATGACATCTCACTCATGAGATCATAAGTTTCACATCTCCAATATTTTCCATGTACCTTTCACCATGAGAAGGCCTCCTTATATAACCTTGGAGAGGTCCAACCACTTGAGATATCTTTGGGATAAGTTGAGGATTCCTCTCCTTCATTTGAGGATCTTTCCTAAGATCATGCCTTGACCATCTATTCGAATCCAACCACCTTCAGGAATTGAGGGATTGTTCCCTGATTTGCCTCAACAAACCCAAAATTTGCTAAAAAAAAGGGTAGCGCTCCCCCAAAAGGGTGCATAGGGCACTCAAACACTCCCCCAAAGAGGCTCAGGGAGAGTTAGCACTCCCTGACAGTGGGTAGGGGAGAGATCCTCTCCAAAATCCATTTTTTAGTAGTTCTTTCAGTGGCAAAAGGTTTGTACTCTCTGTCAAATGATTTCTCTTCTTCCAAATTAGTCTTTGAGGTGTCTTAAGTGTCTTTGTGATGTCGTTAGAGGCACGACATGGGAAATATGGCAGTATGATGTTTGTGACACTTGCAACACTTGTAGTTAAGATGTGACACTTACAACACTTGTAATGTCGACACTTGCGACACTATCGAAGTGAGTAATTTTGAGGTGTAACAGATTTGCCCCCAAAGTACGAAGTTAGAAGATGATGATGAATGAAGTACTTTGTAGACTTTTTCTAACAAGGGTATGGATGTAGAGAAACCGGAAAAAGTTGCACACAACCATCAAACAAATATTATAACATGTTTCAAAACCCAAGGAAGGCATACCTATGCTTGAGTGATAAAGACTTTTTAGGTATGGCCACCATAAAATACACTGGGGATCCATAATTATATTGACAAAAGGTATAGCCACTGCAAATACAATGTGGATCTATACTCCTATGACCTGAACTGATCGTAGCCACAAAGAATACACAGTGGATCTACGAGATAAAAAGACATAGCCACGACCAATACAAAGTGGATCTATGTAACAGTATATGTGTCATAGTTCAAAAGAACTCATTTGCAACCTGGGAAAAGTATACATAAGAGTGAAAACTCAACCCAGGGTTTTCTTACCGATCCCGCTGTAGTACGAATCTAACCATGTGAATAGATGTCCTAATGTCGAACATGGAAGAAACCACTTGATTACCGGTCAATGATGTAAACCGTTAACAAGTGCGAGTGAGATCACCATTTATGTCAATGATTCCCAAGGTACTTTAGTACATTCCAGCGAATGTGAATAGATGATTTGAAGTCGAACATCTGTGGAATCATCCCATCATAGGTCAATGATGTAAACCCATTGTCAGACATGAGGAGGCCTGCCATTGTGGCATGCAGGTCCCAAGGTACTAACTGGTTTCTAAGTCTAACTCCTGGATAATGTGTTGAAATCGACAGGAATATACTCGTCGAAGGAGGGACTTGATGTATCCCCCATCAACGACACAAAACTGACACTGAGATGTAATTGGTAGATCAATGAACATGGATTGGCACTGGTATTGAAATAAGATATTTGTGATGGTTGACTCTCGAGGCAGATACTTCCCTTGAACACTGAGGCACAATAGCAGAAACTTGACATGGACCAAAACACAATAATGCAGTGGATGTTGTGACTTTCGTCAAGTGGCCCAAAGGAGTAAAAGATACTCAGAGGATTGGTTCAGTGCAGAGGTTCAGCAAATTAAAATGTGTGCAAAGACAAAGTGTCATGTTCAAGGGAGACTATAAGGACTACTGGTAGTGTTCTCAAAAAACTGCTTGGCTTGATTCTTTCAATTTCCCCCCATCCAGATAGACGAGTACCTCTTTTTAATTTAATGAGCTCGAGCAGGGTAACACATGCTCGATATAACTCACCTTTGGTAAGTCCGTATTCCTTTGTTTAACAAACTAGAAGAAGTAAGGGTTCGATCCCATATGGGCCCTTCAATGTATGATTGTTTAACGAGTCCAGAGAAGGTAAAATCGGTGATTTTTCATATTTAGAGAGTTTGAAAACAACTTAAAGACGACTCCAATGTTGTCCTTTTTTGTAATGTTATTCTTGTGAGTCTGAAAAAGAGATAAATTATCACTCGAAAGACGCCCTTTCAAACCTTTTAACGAGTTGGAAAGGAAGCAAGATCACTCGGCAATCTTTTCATGTTTAGAGAGTCTGAAAAGAGCTTAAAGACAACTCCAAGGGGTTCCTTTTTTGTTTAACCATGCAGGTCCGAAAAAGAGATAAAAGTTTACCCGGATGCATTATCATGTATTTACGAGCACGAGAAAGAAAAAAGACTAAGCTCGGTATGCCCCCATCTTGAAAGCTAGTGGCTTAGCTCCAGAATGATCATCAAAGGCTGGAGACATGCCCTCCAAGCTTCAATTCATTCACCAACTTTGAGTTTGTCACCAATTTCTCTACTATATGGAGAAAAAGGATAAGGGTGGATGAAATGAAGGTTCAAAAGAGGTGATTGTTTCATTTTTTAACGAGCTTGACACAGGGAAAGAACTATGCTCAAGGCTCCAGGTTTAGTCCCCAGATTTCCGTTTCATTTTTTAACCAGCTTGCTACAGAGAGGAAAACTATGCTCAAGGCATCTGTTTTATTTTTTAACGATCTTTCTAAAGAGAAGATAAACTATGCTTGTGGACTCTTTTTTATCATGGCTGCCAAGAAAATAACGTCCTAGAAGGACACCATGTCAAGGGACAAAAATCGGTCATGGCTTCCAATAGATATTCACTAGATGGAAGAAAATCACTTTGGAAGGGACACATATCGAGGGTCTCGTCAGGGGTAAGGAGATCAGGCTCCAATATCCCTACCGAAGAGATTACCATGTCAACTACCAGATCCAAATCATTGGAAGTTGAAGGCATGGGAGACGATGGAAAATCGACATCAGGAGGGGAGATAAAGTGTATATCTTCCAGATGATCGATGAGGAGATTATCATCTTGAGGTATCTCATCAATGCTCAACATTTCCATAAGAGATTCATCACTCTCAACAGTGAGTCACCCCTGAGCTGGGACTAAACTCCACCTGGGTAAATGGATTCCTAACTAGGCTAAAATCTCATATACAATAGGAAAGACTCTATCTCAAGTGCCAACTCAAACTAACAACCTATAGTCCCTCATTCCCCACATGCCTATCCCACCCAGGAAGTGTTCCCCTTCTCTGTTCAACAATCCTTCGGTTTCCCCACTTCCTTTGCGGGCTTTAGCAATAGGCCAGACAGGAAGTCTCAGAGCATTGTAGTTGTAGTTTAGCACCTTCAGGAAATCAATTCCTAGCAATTCTCTCACCCAGAGAATTGCTCATGGTCCTGAAAACCTGCATCTTCAATATCGCATGGGCCTGACAACCCGCTTCTTCAGTCCATCTCCTCAACTAACCATATACACCAACACAAAATGGCTATGCATATGAGTTCAAGTACAATGACGGGAAATATGGAGGATAACTGACTCGGTGAGTGAATGATCAACGAACAATTGCTGAATGATGGAAGGAATGATGGGAAGAATGATGGAAAAAGATGGGAAAATGAGCTAAGTGCCAACAATATGTATGCATGTCCCCAACTTGACACTTTTCATGTTGGGAGCTACTTTGGCCCCACTTGTCCCCAACTTTAGAACTTAGGATAAAATAATTATCCATACTTTATGATTTAAGAAATATTAATATAATATTCATTTTTGGCTTAAGCTCCCTGGCTTACCCCTTTTCCTTAACTTTTAGGCCCATCCCTTTCCCTAACCAATGGATTTTAGTCCCCCATCTCTTTTATCGTGGTCGTTCTGCATGCAACGATGGATTTTATATTAATTATGAGACATATACAAAAATAGATGCACTGGCCTTTAAAATCTAGGCTCTCCAGCCTAATCAAAACATAAGCATCCTATCTTATAATAACTGGATCATCAGCCTATAAAACACAACATATACACAAAAGGATACCTGGCCTCAAAATCACGTGCACTTATGTTGTTGCGCACGGTATCCTGGAATGTGAAAACTTCCTCATTTTACTGCGCAGTACATCCGCACACTATGCCATGAAATGTGCATACAAAAAAAATAATATCAAACAGCTCACCAGCTTAAGTACATTTTCATTTACATTACAATTGGGTTCGGCCTAGGGATATTACAATCCCCTTACCTTATTTAGGCACTGTCCTCAGTGCATCATGTACCCATATACAACAAAATTTCAAAAATCCTCAAAAATATGCGGGTACTATGCCCGCATTGCATCCCCATGTTCCCAAGTAGCGTCCTCAGGACCACACTAGGTCCATTGGACCTTTACAAGACCTATGGCTCAATTCCGGAGATGTTTGATTTTTCGGTCCATAATGTGCACCGGATGCACTTGAAAAGCGCCTTCTTGCTCCACCTGAATCACATTCCAATCAATAACATGATTAGCATCAGGTATATATTTCTTGAGTAATGATACATGGAATACCTTATGAACAGACATAGATGCAGGAAATGCAATCATATAAGCTATTGGACCAATCCTCTCTAGGATTTCAAATGGCCCACAATAGCAAGCTACAAACTTTGAACAATTTCCCAATTTCAAGGAACTTATGTTGGCCTTCACTTTCAAGAATACATGATCACCCACTTTAAATTTCCTATGAGTTATTCCCTTATTAGCATAGTTTTTCTAACTATCTTGGGCTACCTTTAAATTTTTCTTTATTTTTATCATTTGTTCCTCCATTTCCCTGAACAAATATGGCCCAACCACTGCTCTATCTCCTGGGTTATCCCATCTTACTGGTGTGTTTCACTTTTTGCCATAAAGTGTCTCAAATGGGCTCATCTTTAGCGATGCTTGGTACCCATTGTTATAATCAAACTCTACCAAGTGTTGGTATTCTTCCCATTTTGATGGTTTATCCATCACATACATCCTCAACATATCTTCAATCACTTGATTCACCCTCTTTGTTTGTTCATTTGATTTTGGATGATAAGATGTACTAAAATTCAAATTTGTTCCAAATCCATTAAATAATCCATTCCAAAATTTTGAGGTAAATTTTGGATCTCTGTCAGACACAATTGTCTTGGGTATGCCATGTAATCTAGCAATTTCCTTCATATAAGAATCAACAATGTTGGTTTCCTTGTGAGTGATCTTAACTGGAATAAAATGGGCAATTTTAGTAAGCTTATCCACCACTACCATGATAGAATCATGTTGTTTGTTTGTTTTGGGAAGTTTAGTAATGAAATCCATTTTTACAACTTCCCATTTCCACTCAGGAATGGGTAATGGATGTAGAAAACTAGCTGGGTGTCTATGCTTAGACTTTACCTTTTGGCATTCCAAACATCTGGCAATAAAATCAGCAACCTCTTTCTTGATGCCTGACCGATAATATTGGCTCTTGACAGCTGCAATAGTTTTCTGATATCATGGGTGCCCAACATAAGGTACATTATGCATTTCTCTAAATATCAGGTTTTTCAATTCCTGAGAATTTGGTACATAAATTATGCCCCTGTACATGATAATTTCATCATTATCTAGCTTATATTCTTCAATTTTCTGCTGCAAATTACCTTGTTGTAATTTTGCCACTAAATCCTTATATTGCAAATCTAATTTGGCAGCCTCTATAATTTTGTCTTTCAAATCTGATTGGTACATGCTAATGGTTGTAGCATGAAATTCATGCACTCTTCTGCTGAGTGCATCAACCCCTTTGTTCTATTTCCCCTTGATATGCTTTATATCAAAGTCATATTCACTTAGAAATTATAACCATATGATTTGCTTAGAATTTAGAGTTGGTTGATCAAATAAATATTTCAGACCATTGTGGTATGTCCTCAGCTCAAACCTTTTTCCCCATGAGGTAGTGTCTCCATTTCTTCAAGGCATGCACTATGGATGCCAAATCCAAATCATGAGTGGCATAGTGTCTTTCATGCTCCTTCAACTTCCTTGATTCATAACATATTACAAACACATTTTGACTGAGCACTCCACCAAGTCCTTCTTTACATGCATATGTGCATATGATGAAGTCTTCATTTGGGTCTGCAATCCTTAGAATTGGAGAACTTTTTAATAATTGTTTCAAGTGTTGGAAACTCTTTTTACAATCCAATGTCCAGTGAAACTTCACACCCTTTCTTTACAAGGAAGTGATTGAGTGTGCAATCTTTGAGAATCCTTCAATAAATTTCCTATAGTAGTCTGCAAGACCCATGAATGATATAATTCTGTCACATTATTTGGCATTGTCCATCCTCTAATGGCTTCTATCTTCTCAGGATCCACGGCTATACCATCCTTTGAAATGATATGCCCCAAATAATGGATTTTCTTATGATAAAATGAGCACTTGCTCAACTTGGCATACAACTGATGCTCCCTTAATACTTGCAACACCATTCTCAAATGATTCTCATGCCCTTCTTCTAACTTAGAGTATATAAGAATTTCATCCAAAGAGACAATGACAAACTTGTCTAAATATTCTCGAAAAACATCATTCATTAAGCACATGAAAATAGTTGGTGCATTTGACAACCCAAATGGCACGACCGTGAACCCATAATGACCATACCTTGTCCTGAAGGTGGTCTTGCTGATATCTTTCTCTTTAATCCTTACTTGATGGTATCCTGATCTAAGATCTATATTTGAAAATATCTTGGCATCCTTCAATTGATCAAAGAGATCATCAATCCTTGGCAGAGGATACTTGTTCTTAACAATCACTTTATTCAGCTGTCTGAAATCAATGGACAATCTTAAAGTTCCATCTTTCTTCTTCATGAACAATATTGGAGCACCCCAAGGTGACACACTTGGGCGTATATACCCCTTCTTTAGAATTCCTTCGAGTTTCATTTGCAACTCCTTCATATCTAGTGTACTCATTCTGTAAGGGGTATTTGACACTGAAGATGCTCCAGGAATTAAATTTATAGAGAAATCAATATCTCTCTTTGGGGGTAGTCATGGTACCTCCTTGAACACATCTTCAAAAGTTTCCAAGACTGCATGATCTTCCAAATTTGGCACCATATCTTTAGGTGTCTCCTCCATATGAGCTGCAAATATTTGACACCCTTTTCTGTAACATCTCTTCAGCTGCAATGCTGAAATTTCTCTGATGGTTACTGCCCTGGAAATCCCCTGCACTTTCCTTAGGCTCCCTTCCTCATCCAATCAAGAAAATGTCTTGTTATGATAGTGCAAGATAGCATGATGTTGATCCAACCAATCCATCCCAATTAGACAGTCATAAGAACCTAAAGGCAAGATGTTCAAATCTGCCCTGTTGTTCAGTTCATTCATTTCCATAAGACATGACTTAACCATCTCATTAACCTTTCTTTTGGCTCTTGTAGCCAGTTTCACCAACCAATATTTTTCATGCTTGTTTCTTGGAAAATGAAAACTTTCCACCATCTTAGGATCTATATAACTATGACTAGCTCCTGAATCAATTAAAATAACAATGGTTTGGTTGTTGATCATACCTTCCACTTCAATCATATGTGACTGATACTCTGCTTGCTTGTTGTCATGGGCTACATAGATCCTTGGCACATTTCTACCCATGTCCTCCACTGTTTCATCTTGTTGTACATTGTGAACAGTTATCCATTTTTCACCTTTGTCAGGACAATCTCTGAACATATGATCCCCTTTACAACCCCAACATTGAATAGGTGGTTTCCTTGGCCTTTGACCCCTTGTTTCAATTGCTATGGGCTATCTAGAAGTTGGTTGTCCCTGAGGATTATTTCTGAAGAATGGTGGCTTAGACCCCTTCTTCCTTTGATCCATCTTGAATTTCTTTTTGTCTTCCCAATAATTTTGGAAAGTTGGCCTTACTTTCTACTAATCATATAGGCATTTAGCTCTCCTTATGGTCTCCTCCAATGTCTTGGGATCATCATATTGTATTTTGTCACTGATGAATGATGGCAATCCACTCAAATACCTTTGAATCTTAACTGTCTCATCCTTGATGAAAGAGACATACTTCAGTAGTTCTAAAAAACTTCTCTCATATTCATCTATTGTCATACTCCCAAGCTTGATTTCAAAGAACCATTTTATTTTCTTCTCATAGTATATTTTAGTCAAGTATTTATTCTCAAAATACTTCTTGAATTCCCTCCAAGTAACACTTTTCTCTTTAATGTGTTTCACCTACACAAGATGATCCCACCACATGGACGCCTTTCCCTTGAGTTGATAGATGGAAATTCGACCTTCTACACGAGAAGAATAATTATGCAATTGAAAATACTTTCTGATGCCCAGCAGCCATGTTTATGCATCCTCATCCTTCTTGTGCTCATCATCAAATGTAGGAGGTTTGATTTTGTTCATTTCTCCTCGCAGTTCATCCACCCCATAAATCTTGTGCTTCCTAACAGGGGATGGACTTGATTTGTTGTGTGCTCTCTTATTGGAATGCCTCAGAGAGTGGTTTTGATGTCTACTAACACTTATTGCTCTTGTTTTCTCATCAGGAGGCCTGTGACTTCCATATTTGCTTGAACCACTCTCTTTATCCAACTTCTTTTATATTCGGTTCAAGCTCTGCATTAACTTCATGTTGAATTCATCCTACTGATCCTTGGCTCTCATAAGCCTTTCATTATCAACGTTATGGCTTTGGACATTATTCTATAAATTTTTAATGGTCTCTTCCATATTCATGTTTTCATTCCTTTCATCTCCATGTCCATTGGAGTTTGTTCCTTCAATGCCCAAATGGACATCCATCCCTCTAATATCATCCTCCTGACTGTAAGTCCCTATGCCTCTTCCATTCCTCTGGAATCTATGTTGATATTGATCTGATCTAGTTGTTTTTAACTCTGCAAAATGTGCAACCAACAAAACTTTGTCAGGCTAACTATTTCAACAATTTCATGAAAATATGAACCATTATGGTTCAATAATATATATCAGAACTATTTCTTCTGATTTCTTGGAAATTTGAATGTTCAGATCAATTTTATGGGTGGATATTTAGATTCCATTGTCCAATATCTTTCCAACGCCTGCTCCCATTCTCAATTCTGAGTCTTGAGAAAAACGTTATGGTTATTTGAAAATTGCCCATTAATTTTTTTTCCTGTTCATTTTTCAACTTGGCGCAACTTTGCGCTGTAATATGCATTTTTGCACCTAATCTTTTGGAATTTTCATAGGAGATCAATTCGGTTTCCTCATATACTTCATATGGACACTCTGCCAATTTTCACCTCTTTCTAGGTTCCAGGCTGCTAGTTACAGCCAACTGAAGTTCTAGGCTAAAATACCATATTGTAACTGATATCCTACAGGTACCTTATTTTCCATATTAAACACTTTTAACATGCCCAGAAATTTAATTGAGGTCTAGGACTATCTTCTATGGCTCAATAGATTTCCATTGACTGATCCTGCACTTCAATTTGATTCCGAAGCATAATGTTATGGCTCTTTGAAGTTAGATGGGTCTTAAAATTTACCCTCCACTGTTTGTGTTGTAACTTTCTCATAAAAGCTCTGTTTGGCGAACGGTTTACACCATTAGAAAGCTCTCTCTGAGATATTTTATTTGATATGCAGAGACAAAGTGTGCCTTAGCACACTCTGTACCTTGGCACATTTTTTTCTCGTGATTTTTGCGTTGCTAAAAACACTCTTAAAGGCCTCAAAAACGCGCTGCAAAAATATGACGTTCAAATGATATAAAATGTTGCAGAAAATCATTGGTTTTCTGTTGTTGTTCACCCTTCAAACAACTTCACGCGTACAAATTTCAATATGTAAACCCATATTCACCATGCACAACAACAACATAAGGTAAATCATGCTCTGCGCATTTTAAAACCACTGTGCATCACTTCTTTGTCGCAACAATAATTGCGCACTACTTTTGTGTCGCGCTCCAATATTCACCACGCACGGTTTTGGTTCTTTCACTGTTACCTGTTGCGCGCAGTTTTTTTTTTGTATCACGTGATAATATTCAGTGCACATTTCACTCTACGTGCTGCACCATGCCAAATTTTAGTGCACCCCCACCGCGCACCAATACTCTGCACGCACCATTAACTAAATTGTTGTGCGACATCATTTACCTACATTGTGTGTGCAGTAACCAAACTCCTCTGTGTTGTGCCAATACTGCGCACACCATGCGTGTCATTATTATTGGTCTGTGCGGTGCCAAAATTTAGTGTGCACACCCCCACACCAACATTTTTCCGTGCGGTGCCCAAAATTTAGTGCGCACACCCGCACACCAACATTTTTCCGCGCGGTGTCCAATTTTTAGTGCGTGCACCAACACACCACTATTTTTCTGCGCAGTGATGAATTTTACCTATCACAATATTTTCAGTGTGCCTCATGCATTTTTAGTGCGCCCAACTGCGCACATTCACCTTTATGTGCATCGATTCCTCGTGAATTCCGCTACAGAAATTGGGGATTTTTCCTAACTTTTTCCCAATTTCTACCATAGACATTCTGAAACTATGAAATGTGTTCCATTTCACCTCGATAACACCCATTCAACCCATGTAACAACAAATCATTGTGGTTGACATTTCTGGAACGAATTTACCCAAATCAATTCACAAATTGAGAATTTTAATTATAAAACTCGCTCCAACTGTCATTGCTTCATTGTGACTTCAAATTCGACCAATTCCAGGTCTGAATTTTCTAGAATAGATATTAAATCATTAATATCTCACCACAAAGCCGAATTTCTCAATTTTCTCATGAATTTAACAACAGAAATTGGAGTTTTTTTTCCAATTTCGCACAATTGTTGTTACTTTTTACCATGGACGCTCTGTAACTAAAAATTTGACCACTTCGAGATCAATCCTCTGTGACACTTTGATTCAACCCAACTTGCTCGGCCCATCCAGGCTCAGTGTTGAAAACTGAAGCTATGATACCATATTGTAACGTCCTCGACCATCCACGATGGGTCATGCTACGCTAGAGAACTCTTACGTTCTCTCTATAGAACATTTTGTAACATACCCAGTATCCAACTGAGCTATGCCACATAAATTTTTTGAACTGCATGCAATTAAAATATACACACAGAACTCTTGTAGAAACATATATATAAAACATAAACAACCAAATACATCTTTAAATGCACTGATTCATACTGAAATAACAGTAAACATATACATGTAGGATATACAAGAAATACCCATAAATATACAGACAGTCATAATCGCACATATGATAACCCATAAAAATAAGCACATAAATAACAATGCAACATGTAAATTTGTCACACAATTGGCACTTATCTTGGTAAGAATGTCACCAACTGTGTGCAGACCTTCCACGAACCTCCCTGCCTTACACCACACTGTCATCACTCTCAACAGTGAGTCACCCCCGAGCTGGGACTAAACTCCACCCGGATAAAGGGATTCCTAACTAGGCTAAAGGCTCATAGATAACAGGAAAGACTTTGTCTCAAGTGCCAACTCAAACTAACAACCTACAGTCCCTCATTCCCCACATGCCTTTCCCACCCAGGAAGTGTGCCCCTTCTCTGCTCAACAGTCCTTTGGCTGCCCTACTTCCTTTTCGGGCTTTAGAAATAGGCTAGACAAGAAGTCTCAGATCATTGTAGCTACAGTTTAGCACCTTCAGGAAATCAATTCCCAACAATTATCTCACCCAGATAATTTCTCACAGGCCTGACAACCCACCTCTTCAATATCCCACCAGCCTGACAACCCGATTCTTTAGTCCATCTCATCATCTAACAAGCGACACCAACACAAAATGGATATGGATATGATTTCAGGTACAGTGACAGGAAATATGGAGGATAAATGACTCAGTGAGTGAATGATCATCGAACAATGGTTTAATGATGGTTGAATGATGGAAGGAATGATGGGAAGAATGATGGAAAAAGATGGGAAAATGAACTAAGTCCCAACAATATGTATGCATGTCCCCAACTTTACACTTGTCATGTTGGGAGCTACTTTGGCCCCACTTGTCCCCAACTTTAGAACTTAGGATAAAATAATTATCCATACTTTATGATTTAAGAAATATTAATATAATATTTCTTTTTGGTTTAAGCTCCCTAGCTTACCCATTTTCCTTAACTTTTAAGCCCCTCCCTTTCCCTAACCAATGGAGTTTAGTCCCCCATCTCTTTTATCGTGGTCGGTCTGCACGCAGCGATGTATTTTATATTAATTATGAGACATATACAAAAATAGGCACACTGGCCTTTAACATCTAGGCTCTTCATCCTAATCCAAACATAAGCATCCTAGCTTATAATAACTAGCTCACTAGCCTATAAAACGCAACATATACACAAAAGGCTACATGACCTCAAAATCATGCGCACTTATGTTGTTGTGCGCGGTATCCTGGAATGTGCAAACTTCCTCATTTTACTACGCAGTACATTCGTGCACTATGCCATGAAATGTGCATAAAAAATGTGATATCAAACAGCTCAAAAGCTTAAGTACATTTTCATTTACATTACAATTGGGTTCGGCCTAGGGATATTACATAAGCCCTTTTCAGACTCTCTAAATATGAAAATATTGTTTAGAGATCTTGTTTCCCTTCACGCTCGCCAAACTCTAATTTGAAGGCACGTATGTCCAGCAATAGTTTACCCATTTTTCAGTCTGGACAGTCAATTGTACGAATAAAGGTATATTCTAGGAATCTAGGTTTGCTAGAAGAGTATTCTCAGGTATAAGTTTAACCCTTTCTCGGGCCTGCGGGACTTAATTTACAAAAATGGAACATTCTCTTTGGTTTTGGTTTATCACCTTTTTCGGGCCTTGGAGATTACTTACAAAAAAGGAACCCCTACAGAGTCCATAGTTAAGCTCTTTTCAGACTCACTAAAATTGAAAATATCGTTGAGTGACATTGTTCCTTCATACTCGTTAAAGTGGTCCAGAGGAACATCTACTGGCATGAGTTTACCCCTTTTTTTGGCTGGTAGATTATGGAGGAAAAAGGTACACCTCGGGAGATTCGTCTCGCCGAGAGATTTCTCCTTAGTAACTTTTATACTTTTTTCGGCTAAGGAGACTAAACTCAGAAAAAGGCGATGAGTCCATAGTTTCTCTTTTCAGACTCCTTAGAATTGAAAAGATTGTTGAGTTATCTGTCTTTGTCACACTTGTTAAAATGGTTTTGAATAGACGTCTTTTCGGTCCAAGTTTACCCCTTTTTCAAACCAACTAGACTATCTCCGAAAAAGGTACTCCTTGGAGTCTTCTTTTACGTTTTTTTAGACTCTCTAAAACATGAAAAAACTATTGAGCTTACCTTCTCTAGGTTCGTTAAAAATTACATTGAAGGGGGTTTCATTGTGTCTTGTTAATCACATTTGCATCTCTGCATATTTGGCATAATTCTAGCTCCATGTTGCTCTCAACTGAACCTTTGAAGCATGCCTTATATGCAAGCCTTGTAGCACTTTGCCTTTGCGACCTGACACCTTGACCCATGGAGGAATTTTCCCCGAGTGTCATTTTCCTGCACATGTATCCTTTCTTTGAACATTAGTTTGTTCCTTGCGCCTGTAACTAGTATGCTTGCTTGCGACACTCATTCCTCCTTTATAACGTAACATTTTTTTATTCTTTTTCAAGAATTTAAAAATTAAAAAAGACAAAAAATCAAAAAACCCAAAAAGAGGGGACGGGAAAATACATTCTTTTTTTGGAATCACAATGAGTCGCCCTTGGACAAATCACATCCTTTCATTTGTTTGTCAAGTATTGGGATCCAGTATGACCTTAGGAATTTATTCTCACTACATAGAGTTTTTTCCTCCTTCGTTACTCTTCCAAACACATGGAGAGTTTGTGTTGCCTCCATCATTGTGAAATTATGTCAATGTCATGTTTCCTGGGTCTGATCATATTTCATGTTTTTTTCCAATGGAAGTTTCACCTAAACTGAGTCATCCTTTCTGCAGTTTGTCTCTTGACCTCATGCGTCGGCCATCCTAAAAGTCCAGTCAATTCATGATTCAAGATCAACGAAGTTCTTTGCCTGATCGTCGAGATCCTCTTGTCTTTTCCCGACGAGTCATCGAAGACCTCTAGGTAGTGAAGTCATACACTCAATTGTACTCCTACCTGATTTTTGAATATCTTGAATTTGTCGCTTGAGTTATGAAGAACTCATCTCCATTCATCAGGTGTCATTGGCTTCTTGAAGATGAATACTCTACTTGTATATCTTTGATTTTGATATGTAGATCCGTTGTGTATTGCTCGCGGCTACACTTTATATAGTTATATGACATGGATCTATAGTGTATTTTATTGGAAGCCATGATTTATTTCATCCCGAGCATGGGTATGCCCACCTCAAAGAGACAATTGTTATTTTCTAGATGGCACCTCCCAAACTCTGGTCCCAGGCTCACCGGTTTTGTACATTGGCGAAGATTTTGTAATGTATTTTGGCCATCATATGCTCTTATGACCACCCATATGAGGGGGCATCTGCTATAACCCTAAATTTCTCAACACATGCATACCTGGATTTTGGCCCTCTTACTTGCATTTTTTTCCAAAGCATTGTTGAGTTTCTCTTCTAAAAAACCAATTTTTTGAATATGTACATGCCCTACTCCACTATTTCCCACGTACATACGCTTTCTTCACCACTACAACCCACGTACATACGCTTTATTCACCACTACAACCCACGTACATACACATGATTCATTACTACAGTAGGCGTATACTTGTAAAAGTTGCAAAAAATAAAAACGTTGCAAGGAATTCGTTGAGATTACGGGCTATTGGGTAGTTTGCCAACTAATCCACCGCCTATAGACCATCACCCAAACAAATAACCATCATTTTCCCATATAAAAGGATGTGCTGGGGTATAATTTTACATCTAGACATTAGAACAGTGAAACTCTTACTATTTCACATCCCCTCCTTCCCCAAGTTATTGCATCCTTTTTTGTGAGAATTGTCTCTGCATTCCCCAATTAGCCCTTATTCATCCATCATAACCCATTCACTTCCCAAGAAGAGATCAGAAGGTTGAGAGGAAAAGCCATATGAAGGTGCACTTGGAGCTTGGTGAAGAGGAGCTCGGACCAGGTTCGTGGAGTAGTAGCTGACTTTGATTGTAAAAGGTATAATCATTGAATTATTAATAAAAGAACTATTTTTCCTATCCCAAATCATGGTGTATTGAATGTTTTTATTGGTTTATGTTTTGACATTCTAACATCTAGCCCTAATTTATATATGAAATAACATGCTTGTTATTTTTAGTTTTTCAATCTTTGAATGCAGGCCATCCCTGGGAGGAAGCGTGTAGTAAACAAATCTTCTAAGCGCGAGTAGGTCATCACCGGACGTGGAGTAGAGGTATAGTTACCCAACCTTCCTCATCTTTTCTTTTCTTGTATGAGTTTTGGCTATGTTTGGGGTAGTTAGAGAAGTAGTTGACTTTTAAACGGTTAATTAATCTGCCTACATTCTAAACCCTAGTGTAGTCATGGGGGGGGGGGTTCCCGCTAGCAATAGGAGACTGGATAAATGACTAATAATGACTAACAAACAAGGAAAACCCTTAGGAAAAATAAATCCTAGGTGTGTGTGAAGTAACTCCAACATCTCTTCTTCCCAAAACACTAGAATCATTTCTCAATTTCTTGCTTCCAAAGACATGTAACAAAGCATGATTAGTTTTGCAACATATTCTCTAAAGATGGAATGATAATTGATCCCAAAAGAACCCAAGTAATTTCCAACCTTCCCCAATCTTCTTCCAAAAATGTCATGCAATCCTTTTTGGGTAAAATTAATTTTGTCAGACAATTTGTTTTAAGTTTTTTTGAGATGGTTAGACCTCTACAAAATCTGATAAAAATGGATGTTTTGTACAAATGGGGATCACAAGAGAGTCAATATTTTAATTCCATTAGAAAAACTATAATCGAAGCACCCTCCTTGATGAGCCCTGATTTTTCCCAGGATTTCACATTATATACGTTTGCATCTAACAGATCTTATGTTGTTGTACTCACACAGAAAAATGTTGAAAACAACGAGATACATATTTCATTTATGAGATCTGCCTTTAAAGGAGTAGAACTAAATTACCTCGCGGTATATCAGTAGGCATACGTTGTTTTCAAATAAGTTAAGCATTCCAGGTCTTACCTTTTAAAATCCAGGACACAAATCTTCTATACACAAACTGTGCCCAATTCACGGTATGATAATATCAGATTTTATTTGTTGCACGAAAATGATCCTCATAACCTTGATCTGAAAAATAGAAGAGCACTAAGACTTAAATCTGCATCTTTAAAAATAATTAACGATATATTATTTCGAAATAATTTTGACGTTGTTTTTCTATGTTTCTTAGAAAAAAGGGGAATCCTAAAGGGTGTTGGCTGAACTTCATTCTGGCGATGTCAAGGGTCATTTTGGTGGAGATACAACTACCCACAAAGTACTTAGGGCTGGCTACTATTGGCCTACCTTGTTCAAGGATGCTCACACTTTGTCTCGCAAATGTATAATTTGTCAAAAGGTTGTCGGACGGGTGAAAAAAGATTTTTTTCCTTTGAAACCTGTTATGGTAGACACACCTTTTCAGCAGTGGAGCCTAGACATTATAGGACCGATTAATCCCCCTTCCTCACAGCAACACAAGTACATCCTCATGGAAACAGATTATTTTATGAGATAGTTTGAAGCCTTACCATTAAAGGTAGTCAACACGAATAAGGTGGTTTCATTTCTAAACTCTCATATTATCACTCGTTTTAGAATTCCTGAATGTTTGGTTTTCTAAAATGCTTCTTGTGTTTTCTTCCCTAGATATGAATGTATTTTTTTTAGAAAAGGGGATTAAACTAAAATACTCTGCCAACTATTACCCTCAAGGGAACGGTTTGGCCGAATCAACGAATAAAAATCTGATCAAGATAATAAAATTTGGGTTGATAGAGTCAGTCCAAAAGATTCCATTGGTAATTATCCTTTCTTCCTCATTTACGAAAGAGACGCCATCACAGAAAGTTCAAGAAGAGGAATTTCCTCTAGAAAATCGAATAAACGCTTTATTATAATTGGAAGAAGTAAGGGCACAAGCAAAAAGAAATTGGATCAACATCAGCAAATTGTAAAGAGCTGGTTTGATACAAGTTCATCCTCAGAAAGGAATTTTAATGTAGGGGATTTGGTCCTCAAATGGGACAAAGCACACAAGAATAAAAGAGTACCAAGTTTCAAAATTTGTGGCAGGGGCCTTTTGTCAATGCTGAAAAATTAGGTCCTAGTTCTTTTTGGTTGCACAACTTAGAGGGACAGCCAGACACTTTTCCACTGAATGGCCAGTCTCTCAAGAAATACTTCACCTAAGAAAATCAGATTTTCCCCATTGTAAATATTTTTGGCTTTTGTTTTCTTTTGTTTTATTTATTTTTTTCTTTTTTTCTTTTTTGTTTCCTTGATGATTATTTCTGAATCACCATTTGTCATTGAAGGGAAATGTATTTTTCACTAAATAACAATTCAATGCATCTGTACATTAATTTCTAAACTCAGATCAGTCAGGGTAAGTCGTTGTTCAGTCATTGTTCCTAGTTTTTTGTGAAGTCTCAGGGAGATACGATTATCTTTAAAAAAAATTGACGTTGTCCCAGTTTTAATGAGATCAAATCATAGCGCTTCCCCATTCATGAGATGATTTCTTGAATTAAATATAAATGTCCAAATTATGATGAAAGTTATTAGAGAACGAAAAAATAGATTCTAAAAATATCAATCCTATCATTGCATGGCTGTGAAATCTTCAGTATCACCCCTCTCTCTTGTTATCATGAAGTTTCTAAAAAATTTATAAACAAATTTAGAGAGTTGGAAGCACCATAATGTGTGGGAATTGTGTGTAAACCTGTCAGGATATTGAACAGGTCTTCTAGCAGTGGGTAAATGCACACATGATACTAAGACAACTTCATTGGGGTACTGAATAGGCCTACTGGAAGTGAAGCAATGTCGGGTTCGAAGATCCTCAGGTATGTTTTTTTAAATTTATCAGATGTCATGATACTTTTATCATAAATGGACAACTTTTGGATGGGATCGAAGTACTGGAGAGGGTTAAATGACATCCTTGTCGAGGCTATAAACGCTTGTTGGCAACAGTGACCCTGTCAATGGTATTGGAGTTACTTGTAAAAATATCGTTACCCCTTTGGTTGAAATGAGATATCGGATTACAATTTATGGACAAAACTTTATCCAATAATATGGTTGTGTTATTTTTCTAAGTTGATGACAAAATGCTTGATCTATCTTTTAATTTTTTCTAATAACTCCTGAGTTATTTGTTCCCTGATATAAATTTTTGATGATGTAGAGATAACTACTTCACCCAGCGTGTCGACATTGTTGGAAACCAAGTATTCAAGTAAATTTTATCATTGTAAAATGTCATCTTAATGGGATAAAATTGTCTATAGCTCCCTCCTTTCTTTGCAAAGATTTCTATCATTTTTTGTTTTGAAGAGATTCGTTTGATTAGCTATGTGTACGAGTTCATTCCTCTTGTTCAATTTCATGACTGTAAGCATGAAATTAGAACAAACTTTGGTTTGGGAGCATCAAACAGTTTGTGGACTTTCCTTTTATAATTGGATCACACCTAAGGGCATCTAATATTTTCAATAACCTTAAAAGTTTGTAAACATATCATATTATGGATTACTCCCTTACCATTAGCGCATGAGTTATCCACCTTGGGGTTATGACTTAGGCATTCTATTCTTTGAATATTTTTATTTTCACATTACCAGATCCACGATCGCCCATCAAAAAAAACTTTGGTGTATTTTGAAATATGAATCCTATCCCTCCTACTCATATCACAGTCTCATCGTTTTGGTACAGGACTGACAGCCATGCCTTAAAACATTACCCCTTTGTCCTGCTAGCGCAAGCATGCATTCATTGCTTCATGTGCAAAGTTTTCTTTTTGGGTTTCGCAATCATTTGACAAGGTGGTTTTTGTTATGCGCTTCCTCTGGTTTAACATCCACTCAATAGTCCAAGTGGTCTCTATGGTGGCTTTCTCCTGAAGCCTTAGGTATCGGGTCTCCTTTGAATATGTAGAGTTCATCCTCTATTTCGTGTGTTTTCGAACACACACCACCCTTTGCTACTCCTATTGGTTTTGTGTGACCAAATCAATGGCGCCTGTGGTGAGGATTGAGATGGATGGCTCACAGGCTCTCCTCTCACACGACAAAATTATGGATGACCTCATGGATTATGGTTGGGATGGGTTCATAAAATGATTTGAGGGTTTCGACATCAAAGTTTCTCAAGCCTTTTCCCAAACTTTCGATGGAACTAAGGATAAAATTGGAGATTTACAGTTGGAAGTGACCGAGGGTTCGATTACAGAAGCTACTGGATTGCCCCAAGAGGGAGCTCGCTAGTTTAAAAACCTTAAGTTCAAAGGTGTCCCTTGCAACCTGCTGATGGATTCCAAGAAATCGTGTTACAGTGTAAAAGGTACATCAATTGTTTTATTTAAACCACGATGCAATAGTTTGATGTTGATACTTAAGAAGTTTGTCACCTGTGAGGGTAGATACGGTATAGTATTCCTGTATCATGTCTATTTATTGATGGTATTTTTAGGTTTTGATTTAAGTATGTCATTCTATCTACTTATGAGCCTGCAAAAAATGGCTAAATTCTACCAAAGACAAAACCTAAATGCACATTCTATTTTGTTCCATCATGACCTAATTTGAATAATGGTAATTTCGCATTTGTCTAAAGTTGGGGATAGTTGGCAAGATTTCGTAGGTATAAATGGGTTCGCCCTACTTGAAACTGTGATACACCTGCCTCTACATTTTAATGAATCCTCCAGTCCTTATTGATCAAAACCCTCTTTGGAAAACCTATATGTCGATCTGTAAGAAAGCCCTGTGTCTATAATTAAAACCCTTATTGTTTTCCATAGGTCATCCAAAGGCAAGAAACCGAAACATGATTTTATTCCCAGGAAACCTTTGGAAGAGGTTTTGGATTATTTCAAGGATAAAGTCCTTATTGTTCCTAATCCTAAGCCAATTCAGGTTGATTTAAACAAAATTGAAATCAAGAAATAGGGTAGGTGAAAGATACAGATAAGTACAGACATAAATTTTAAGAATAAAAGACATGGTCGACTCATATCCAGAACACTAAGAAATTGACAGCGTGATCGTGAAAAGCCTATCCCTGTTATTGAGATTGATGATCGGATTTCTGAGGATGATATCGATGACTGGATCCCTAGGGATGATATCGATGTCAATACACCACAGTTCGATTTCGTATCAAATATGTCCCCTTTCTTAAAGAAATAGGAAGGATTTCTAGGCATTCAACATGATCTAAAACGAATCAGAGAGCAGGATAAATTACCCTCTACAGAGAAGACTCGGCCTTTTCCTAGCATAGAACCAGTGCATTGCAAAAATTGTTTCTATTGGATCGAAAGGTATTATCGAGATGTCTCTTACCTACATGCACAATTGAACCAAGTGGTCACTCGGAACTCAGTGCTTGAGAGGGAGAACGACGAGCTCATAGCTTGCATTCAGTCAAATTCACACAGATCCAACAAGCGCATTAGGTGGTTTGGGAATGTGGTGATTAAAAATTAGACAAATTTCAATACTATTATAAACTCTGACCTGTCTGATGCCTCTCTTTCGAACTTCTGAATTGGTGAATAGTTTGTTTTTATTTCACGATTTGATTATGTTTGGATAAAAAATAAGTAGATTCATTTTGATTTTATTTTTTTTATTTTAGACTACCTACATAATCGAAATATTTTGTAGCTTGTCTTTTGAAATTATTTGTTTTGATTATTATCTAATTTTGATTTCGTTTTCATTATTTCGGGTGAATAGCAGATGGATGTGCTATGATTAAGGAATGGGTCATAGGTTGAGCATGCAACGGACTTGTGATTTTCTTTTGTTGAAAAAACAATGTTTATTAATGTAACTATTTTGGTGAAAAGACTTCAACAAAATCATATTTATGTTACTTTTATTTTAGTAAAAACTTATTTTTAAAATATCTGCCTCTATCTTGCATGATAGGAGGAATAGATCAGAAACTTGTTTAAATAACAATGTTTTCCTAGTGATAGAGGCAATTCCTCCTGGACCATGTGATGGATATATTTTTTGAAACTATATGGGAAAGCAGTTTACTCTTTGGCTTTCGTCCTATGTAGACTGTGTAGTGTTTTTTCAATGTCTTCTCATGTAATTTCTAGGTGTGAAATGTTATATGTATCAAGCTAGCTTTAGTCTGTTCTGCACATAATATTTTATATCATGCTTTTCTTTATGTTGTTCATTATCTTTTGGTTCGGTTTATATCTGTGATTAATCATCTATTTAAGTATTTTGAGTTTACGTCTGATGCTAGATAGTTGGTAACACCATCACCGAGAGTTGAAATTTCTTTAATTCTCAGTTACTGGACATTTTAAGGTCACATGATATATAATTATTTTTATTTCTGTCATCATAAACTCACTCCAGAATATGAAACACTTCCTTGAATTTCTTTAGGAAGTATTATGTTTTCTTCTGTCATAGGTTTTCACTTGAAAAAGGACAAGAGGAGCTCACACAAATGTAGAGAGATGAATTCAGTTTATTATTTTTTATCAGCTAGAGATTAGTTAGTGTATTATTTATTTAACTAGTTTATATGTGAATGAATAGGGATTGCACTATTTAAATGTTAATTTTCTTTGTCTATTTTTGTTATATCATTTACAATCATATTCATTTGTTGTTTACTATTTTGATATTCAGAGTATTAGAATAAGTTTGCTTATATTTAATCTTGTTTAGATACATTATCTTAAAAAATTATTTTCACAAGGCTTTTCTCAAACCTTGTAAACTGTACATAACCATTGTACATTAACAATGTTAGTTAAACATTTGTAATTAAAGTGTTGATTGTTAGAATTGATACCTTTAGTTAGTCTGCATATTTTAGTCATTTTAGGATCTTATTTGGCTAATGGAGCCATAAAACCCGTCAGGATAGATTATACCAAACATCTTGGGTTAAATAGACAACCCCAGACCGGATCTATCATTCCCGTTGATGGTGTGTTATAAACACTCGTCAACAAAACCTGAGAGAAAGCCCATAAGAAGGGTACGTGGTTCCTATCTGAGACAGAGTTGGAATGCAGAGATTACCTCCTCCATTCAGAGAGCTGAGAAGAACTCAAGATGATTATCCTATGGGAAAGGAAATATGTTGAGTTGGATGTGCCTGTGGCTGAGCGCAAGGTGAACGTGTGAAATCCCAAAGTGTTGGGTGAATTTCCATGAGAACATAAATGAAGATGATGTATTATCCTCCTCTGAGCAGCAGAGTTTATGAGAAACTCTAGATGAATCTCTTGTGTGATGCAATGGGAAAGAATATTTGTTGAGTGGATGCACATGTGGATGAGCACAGATGAACATGTGAAGAGTTGGCTCTTCGGTGTAATGAAATGAGACATAGACATGGACATCCCTATGGATGTGCCCCTAGTATATGAGCACTACTAGGTGTATCAAGATCCCTTGCTATATTTTCCAAGAGTCAGACATGCCTGTAACCCTAATTGTAATGTAAAGGGTACAGGTCGGCCCCACCTTAATGTGACTGGTAATTAATGTAAAAGATAATTAATCTAGATAATATTAATTATATTATAAGCTAGTGAGGTTGGTCATGTTGTGTCAATAGACACTTTTGTTGAAAGGTTCAGGTTAATTAGTATAATTAAAGGTAAATTCCCCATTGAGGAATCATATATTTCAAGTGAGTTTGGAAATTTCAGCGAGTACACCTTCTTGGGAAAATTTTGCACCTCTCTTGGGCGATAGTATTCTAGGGTTTGAGAACCCACTTGTGTGCTAGGTATTTATTGGTGGTGAAGGTTTGTCTCTTGAAGAATATAGCAAAGTATTTGGTTGGGTTTTATTCCCTTGTTGAGAAGGGTTTCCCATGATACTTCTTGTGTTCTTGTGCATGGTGCTTCTTCTTGTGATCTTGGTTTCTGCAACATTAAAAATTGTGGTTAAATAATAAAAATGGAATGAACTTAATGCTTAACCTTTCTTATTGAAAAATCAACAAGAACTACGCCTACATCATAGTCATATGCATCAGTCTCAATCTCGAACGGTTGTTGCAGATCGGGAAAGGAGAGTACTAGAGTTGAGCACAAGCGATGCTTCAGATCATCAAATGCTCGTTTTTGTTCCTTCCCCCACACGAAATTTTCCCTGCCACCATCGTTGGTCACCTTGTTGAGGGCCCATGAAATATGGGATAATCCCAACAAAAATCATCCGTAGAAGTTGGCTAGTCCCAAGAAGCTCTGCAGCTCGGTTAGTGTGGTCGGGGTTGGCTAGTCACGGATGAATTGGATATTAGCTGGATCAACATGTACCCCATGCTCATAAACAATGTATCCCAAGTATTGGACCATGTTCATGCCAAATGATATTTTTTCCAAGTTGGAATATAGCTTGTGCTGTCGTAGAGTGCTCAAAACCTATTGAATGTGTCGCATGTGCTCCTCCCAAGTTTTGATGAAGATGAGGATGTCGTCCAAATATACCACCACAAAAGAGTTGTTGAAGGGTATCAATACATCATCCATCAACCTCACGAAAGTGGTTGGTGCATTTGTTAAACCAAATGTCATGACCATCCATTAGAAGAGACCTTATTTAGATTTGAAGGTTGTCTTCCATACATCAATTGGTTCGATGGGAACCTGGTGGTAGATAGACTTTAGGTTAATCTTGTTGAAGAAATTTTCCCCCTTGAGTTGGTCAAGAAGGTCATCAATCATGGGAATTGGGTAATGGTTTCCGACTGTGATTTTGTTTAAGGCTCTGTAATCAATGCAGATTCACCAAGTCCCGTCCTTCTTTTGCACCAGTACAATTGAGCTTCTGCAAAGGGAGGAGTTAGGTATGATGTGCCCCTTTTAAATAATCTCTTGGATCTGACACCTGATTTCATCATTTTCCATTAGAAAGCGATGATAGACTAGTCCATTAGGTAGAGGTGCATCGGGGGTTAGATGAATTGGATTCTTGACTTGGCAGTGTGTCGGTACTCTGATGAGTGAGGAGAAGATGTCTATGTATTCTTCCACGATCATGTCCACTTTCTTCTGTTGCAAAGAGAGGCTCTGTGTAGAGGCCACAGATGTGGTAGTGACCTTCTACTTACTATAAGCATGGATCACAAAGAAGAAGAACTTCTCGGTCTGTGAAATGAACTTATTACATTTCTTAGTAGAGATTAAAGAAATAGCGATAGGTGGTGCTACCTCTGGTATCCTGTACAATTGTCTACCCAAAGTAATAATAACACTGCACGGTCTAGACTCATATACAACATGACGCTTCCACAAATATGGTTTTCCTAAAAGAACATCACAAACTTCAAGGGAAGAAATATCACACAATACATAATCTTTGAAAGAAGACAACATTGTTGGTTGACACAAAGATCTCTTCCCTGGTGAATCCAACCGATGGTTTAGGGATGCAGGTACGGTGTCATTGGCAGGTCCAACCGCTTGATGACAATTGTTGAAATCAGGTTCTTCTAACTGTCGATATCTACAATGAAATGAAGTAGATCCCCCTTTACCCACATCTGTGAGTGAAAGAGGAGCTCCCCTTCCTATGGTTCTTCTGGTTTGCTTGGTCGGAATTTGGTGGTAGTGGCAATGGCATTGGGTTCAACATTGATAATCTGCTTCCCTCCTTTGATATTTGATTCAAAATCAGAATCGTTCTCTGACTCAGAAGCCTTCATCTCGTCCACGAGTGACTTCTTTGAGTGTAATTCTTCAGTGTTGTGCCAAGGGATTTTATGGTACTCACACCATTTTCCCATTTCCTTCTTCATATTCTCATTTCCCTTATTGTGTTGTGGCTTGGATTGGTTGTCCTGAGCGTGGTCATCTTTTCTCTGTCCCTTTATGTGTGGGTTGGGGCTGCCTTTTCCCTGCTTCGGCTGTGAGGAGTTTGCAGATCCAAACTCTCACCTCTTCTGCTTAAATTTCGGCTCGATCTTGATAGCGTATCTATAATCCGTACCCAATGAGATGATGTCCATAAACTACATTTTTTTTTAAATGTATCTATGAAAATAGTCGCGGTATTTGAGCACCAGATGTCGCTCAGATTTTTTGATACCCAATTTGGTGCACAACATATAAAAAATATTGGTGAAATATGGCATTGTCTGGTCCCTTTCTTGATGCAGGGCGGTCCATCTGGTGTATTGGTACTCGTAGCTTCCAACATGGTAGTATTGTTATTTAATGACATCCCGAAAGGAATCCCATGTAGGGGAAACCAAAAATATTGCATATTCCTATATGGCCCTTTGCTCGAAGCAAGTGTCTCGCAAATCCTTAACATGGGGAACGACATTGAGGAGTGCAAAAGTAATATTTTCCCTATCAAAAAAAATGTGGAACAAAAATACCCTTCGAGTAGATTCAACCATTTATCTACCGCATCTGCATCTATAAGTCATTCAATTAATGGAATATCAAAATGTACCTATACCTTGAAGAGGGTTTCATGGTCACTTGATGAATATGCTTCTCCTATGGGCAGCGGTTGAAGGAACTTCACAAAGTTGTCTATCATTTCATTCCTTTGTCGCGGAAGGGCTTCCTCGAGAAACATTTTAAAAGGATATCCTGCTCCGTCATATTTATTTTCGTCTCCCATGGGTTTTTTTCGGGATCGGCATGGCCAATCTGGAAACAACTTGATTGGTTCGAGTCCCAACTTCTTGTACCAAGATCTTGTCGGGGACATGCACGAAGAAAAATAAATGAAGATCATATCACTCTGATACCACTGATCCGAATTTAGGAGCGGAATGAACTGATTAACAGACTGAATACAATAAACACAGAGATATAAAGAACAACACATATATCCAGTGCACAATATCTTCTATTGAATAAATGAAATAGGCTAAAACTGTAAAACTGCAAAACTAAAACACTTGCTCAAATGGTGGTAGTTATCTCTGAGAAGAGATGTGGCTTCTACGTGCATCTGTCTGAGAAAAATGATTACAATGAGGCTCCAGAGGCCTTTTTTATATTACTTATGAATGCCAAAACCTTAGACATCAAAAAACCTAACCCTAGGAGGTGAAACGCCAAAATTCATGTGGGCCCCTATGGGTAAGTTGGTACCTCAACTTCACGGGGTCGTAACTTTTGCATACGACCTCAGTTTTAGGCGTGTGATAGCCTGTTGGAAAGGTATTTCAGAGAACTACACATTACATCGTCAAACTCTGACTTCGTCTACAGTTTTTGTTACAATAAATAAATAATATAAATACATTAAAATAAATAAATAAAGTAAAATAAACATTAATGTAATAAAAGGTCATGACTGTTCATAAAAACCATAAAGGGCATATATATATAGCCAGGCCCTATATAGCCTGAGTGGGCCAAATGGTTAAGAACATGTGTTTCCTACTAAGAGGTCACACGTTCAAATTTAGAGGGGGGTAGGGTATGTATACCTCTGTAGAATTTACTATTCAAATCGTTGGGTGGAGGGGGTCTCATACACCAATTTGGTGTCTGGCTTGGTCGTGACCTTAAAAATAGATTATTATTATTATTATTATTATTATCATCATCATATTTTTACAATCAATTATTATTATATATTTTATTATGGATTCAGAGTGAAGTTGTTCATTAAGAACCCCTTTTGTTCTTAACATTGGTATCAGAGTTGGTCACACCCCCGTGTCACATCCCTTTCCCCACACTCCCCATGTTTTTTTTTCCCTCCTTCATTTTCCCCTCACCCATATCCCCCCTCGTCCCCCACACTCCCCACTTACTTCCCCTCACCTCGCAGCCCTCGACCCTTAATCAAAATAAATAAATAAATCTCAGTAGTATTAATTTTTATAAAAAGTTATTTTATAAAGTAACTTTTGTATTAAACGATTGACATATTTTTTTTAAAAAGGGGGCATAAAAATTCCAGTCAAAATTACAGAAAAATACTCACCCCCAAACACCAGAAGGACTTCGGAATTAAAAACTCAAGTGGAAAAAATAGATTAGGAATGTAAAAGCATTAGGAAATCACTCGAAAAGTCAATATAAAAAACTCATGATAAGTTACTAGAATAAATAAGGCTCAACAATGAAGCACTCAAACAAGAGTTGACCAATAATCTTAAAGAAAAAAATTCAACGGAAGTCATAATCGAATTACAAAACAACATGAATAATCTAAAACAAGATCTTAAAGATGATATTTTTCAAGAAATCGGGGTTAAAGTACAATAAAGTTTGGGAAACTTTAAACGAGAAATAAATGACGATTTGAAACAAAGTTTGGTTGTGATGACACAACATCAGGAAGAAAATTTTAATGAGATTTTAAATTTAATAAAAGGCCAAGGGCACCAACAAGCCACCCAACCACAACTAAGTGACTCAATCACATATAACACATCACCACCACCATCGCCACCACTTCCCTACAATTCAAATTCCCAACCTATATCACAACATCAAACCTTAATAATTTATCCTCCCAAATCCAAAATTGATCTGTCAAAATACAATGGAGGCAATAACCAATGTGGCTTGGTTTAACAAAATTGAAGAATATTCCCATATATATAATATTACAATCGATGAAGGAAAGGTCAAATGCGCATCCATGTACCTCGAAGGCACTGCATACAATTGGTATCTATGGTGGAAAGGAACAATTCAGTCATATAATTAGACTTATTTCAAAAATGATTTTTTTAAAAGAATCCACGGCATCTCAAAAAAATAATATTTTTCAAAAATCACCAGATTACAACAAAAAGGTAGCATAGATGAATTTATGCATCAATGGGGAGCTCTTGCCACCTGATTATTTTCACTATCTGATGATCAATTAATCTAGTCTTACATAGGTGGTCTCAGACCACATATCCAAGACGAATTAAGATTACATGAGGTTATTATAGTAGAAATAGCAATATGCAAGGAAAAAGTCGCAGAAGAAAAACTAGAAGGCCAATCAAGATTCAACAAGGTTTACTCAAGAAGGAGTGTCCCTCATACCATAGGAAATGACAAATACATACCACCCAATCTACGTGAAGATAGAAGAAGAATTGTAGAGTCCCAAAGGATAAAAGAAGGAAAATGTAAACGATGTGGGGAGAAATGGAACCCCAGACATAGGTTCCAGATTGAAGATAACTCAAAAAAATGTACACTTGTGAAGCAGAAAAAGATGACGAATCAGACTCAGCAGAATCAATAATTGAAGAAATGGAAAATTTCCAAAATGACACTTCATATCTCATAGAAGACAACACACCAAGAATATCGCTCGCAACCATCACAAGCATTACCCAACCACAAACTCTTAAATTAAAAGGGCATATCAAAAATGATAATGTCACCGTACTAATCGACACTAGAAGTACCAACAATTTCCTCGATATCAAGATTGCAAGGAAACTCAAATTTTTGTATATCCAGTCTCAGAAATGAAAGTAATGGTTGTAGATGGAAAAAAAAATGGAAATGTCGGAAAATGCCATAAGGTGAAACTTCAAATCCAAGATTTCAATCTGGAATCAGAAATCTACACCGTCCCTCTTAGAGGATTAGATGTGGTTTTAGGATTCCAATGTTTACAAACCTTGGGCACATACTCGTTCAATCACCAAGAACATTTCATACAGTTCAAGTGGCAAGGGAAAAGTTATAAATTATATGGTTTTCAACCTCCACAAACACAGGTTGTGTCGTCACAACAAATGGAAAAAATGATCTGAAAAGGAGAAATCGCATACTTCATCCAATTCCACAACATAGAAATACAAGAATCATAATAAGATGACTCCAAAACATCAGACGCCCAAGATCTAATTCAAAAACAAACGAAGGTATTTCAAGACCTTCCCATGGAGTTACCACCTCAAAGAAGAAATGAACATATAATTGAAGTTAAACCAGGATCAAGCCTAGTCAAGGTTATACCATACAGATACCCTCATCACCACAAAATAGAGATATAAATATTAGTCCAAGACCTATTAAAATGTGGTGTCATCATGAAAAGCAGAAATCCATATGCAGCTCCAGTAGTGCTAGTTCAAAATAAAGATGGATCTTTCACATTATGCATAGATTACCAAGGGCTAAACAAAATAACAATTAAAAACAAATTTCCCATCCCATATATTGACGAAATGTTGGATAAAATTCATGGAGAAAGATATTTTTCAAAACTTTATTTAAGATCTGGATACCATCAAATTAGAGTCAGACTAGAAGATGTAGCCAAGACTGTCGTCCAGACACACGAAGGACACTGTGAATTCAAGGTGGTTCCTTTTCGGCTAACTAATGCCCCCACCACCTTCCAAGCGACAATGAATGAATTATTTCACCCATACTTACGGAAACATGTCTTAGTTTTCTTCGGTGATATCTTAGTGTACAGTGAAACATGGGAGGAGCATATGAAGCATTTGGGACAAGTGTTATCTCTTTTGGAGGAAAATTAATTCTATGCCAAAATGTCAAAATGTACATTTGGCAAGGAGGAAGTAGAGTACCTTGGTCACATCATATCCAAAAAAGGAGTCAAGGTAGACCCCATGAAAATCAGGGCAATCACATAATGTCCTAAACCCAAAAACATATCCAAGTTAAGAGGATTGGAAATATTTGCAGGATACTATCAAAGATTCATCAAGAATTATGCTCATTTAACCGCCCCCTAACAAATCTCCTTAAGAAAAACTCCTTCCAATGGAATTTGGAAGCACAAAAATGTTTTGAAAACTTAAAAAACATTATTTCCACAACCCTGGTATTAGCAACACCTAATTTCTCCAAACCCTTCATCGTCAAGTGTGATGCGTCAGGTTTTGGAATTGGAGCAATATTGATGCAAGATGGGCACCCAATAGCTTTTGAGAACAAGAAATTAAATAAAACAGAATGCTTGCAATCCACTTACAAGAAGGAAATGCTTGCCATCATGCATGCATTAACAAAATGGTGCCAATATCTATTGGGAAGTAAGTTCTTGATATGCACAGATCATAACAGTCTCAAGTACTTGTTACAACAAAAAACATTGTCAACCAAACAACAAAAGTGGATAGAGAAAATTTCCACATTTGATATGGAAATTCTACATAAAAGAGGAAAATAAAACATTGTGGTTGATTCCCTATCACTAAAAGATGAAGAAACACGAGTTTTTGCAATATCAATAGTCATTCCATAATAGATGGATGAAATTTGAACCGAGTATGCAAAAAACTCTGAGACTTGCTCTATAATCAACAATTTAAATCAATACCCTAAGTTCGAATGGAAGAACGACATCTTATGGTATAAAGGGAGAATCTACTTAAATACCAACTCAATATTTAAAGCCATGTTTCTTCAAGAATATCATGATTGCCTAGCTGCAGGTCACGTAGGATTTTTCAAAACATACTATAATGCACGAAGATCATTTTTTTGGAAAGGGATGAGTGCAGATATTCGTATATATGTAGCAGAATGTGATCTTTGTCAAAGGAACAAAAATGAAAATGTGTCGACTCTTGGGTTACTCCACCTGTTACACATTCCCAATAAAAAATGGGAATAAATTTCAATGGATTTCATTGAAGGACTACCCATATCCGACAGAAAAAATAAAATATTAGTAGTAGTAGACATAATAACCAAGTATGCACACTTTATTGGAGTAAGGAAAACAGATTCAACAAAACAAACGGCTGAAATATTTTGTAATAATAATTACAAATAAGTACAGAAGAACGTGTTGAACTAAAAATGGACAAGATGAGCTAGTTGGAATAGGTGGGTAGCCACCAATATCCACCTGGATCAGTAGCATACCCAGCCACCCATGTCGATCCATGCTACTCCATAAAACACTCTTACTAAGATCTGATACCATATTGTAGCATACCCAGCCACCCATGTCGGGCCATGCTACTCCATAAAACACTCTTACTAAGCTCTTATACCATATTGTAACATACCCAACCGCCCAGGCTGGGTCATGCCGCATAAAAATTTCAATAATTTCATCTATATATATATAAAACTTTAAGAATACAAATATATTATGCAAATACACAGATTCATGCGGAAATAATAGTAAACATATGCATGCAACATACACAGGAAATTTCCATAAACATAAACACATGTATAAATACATAACATGTAAAATAACACACAATTGATACTTATATTTGATATAAGACTACCAATGCGTGCAGACCTTCCACAATCCTCCCAGTCTTAGACCACGCTACTCAGAACTCTTAGCAGTGGGTCACCCCTGATCTGGGACTAAACTCCACTTGGGTAAAGGGATTTCTAACCAGGTGGATGCTACACAGAAAACAGGAAGGATTTTGTCCCATGTGCCAACTCAAACTAACATCCTATAGCCTCGCATTCCCCACATGCATGTCCCACCCCAGGAAGTGTGCCCCTTCTCTACTCAATATTCCTTTGGCTTCCTCACTTCCCTTCCATGGCTTCAGCAACAGGTCAGACATGAAGTCTCAGAGAACTGCAGCTAGATTTGGGTTCCTTCATAAAATCAATTCCCAACAATTCTATCACCTGGAGAGAGTTGTTCACAGGCCTGACAACCCGCCTCTTCAATCCAACTCTTAAGTCAACCAGGTATCAGTTCAGATGAAGGAAACAACAAAATTTGGGTATGGAATAGGTGATGGAAAAAACCACGTTCAGGTGAGGAACAGTACTGGCTCGAGTAAGGTATAGGTGCACTTCCCGTGACAGAGAGGTACCACGTGCAGCTCCAGTTGTGCATGCAAGAGAGTGAGGTCAAGTGATGGAGAGAAAAATGGTTGCATCGTGAATGGGAAGAATGGTCGAGTGAGTCCCTTGTGAATGGGTAGAATCGTCCCAGTGAATGGTGAATTCCCCACCTTTATTTTCATGCACCCTTGATGACACATTGCCCTCCATGAGTTCGTTTCCCTCCATTTTTATTCCATTCTCTTTCTCATAAGAACTTAGGATATCATAAGTTATATCCATAGCTTAGTATTTTGGGAATAATATTATAATATTCCCTTGGAGATAAGCCCTCTATCTTAGCTCCTTTCCTCAACTCTTAGCCCTCCCTTTCCCTTCCTAGTGGAGTTTAGTCCCCCATACTCTTTTATCAGTGTTGGTCTACACGTAGCGATGTATTTTATTAATGATATGAATGTTTACATATGAAAAAATAGGCTCACTAACCTTTAGCATCTAGGATATCTGGCCTAATAATCACATCAGCCTTATGGCCTATAATAACCTAGCTCACCAGCCTATAAAACATATTCACATTTACAATTGGGGCTTGGTCTTGGGGTGTTACAAGAAATATCAAGCAAAATAATGAATACCCAAAATATTATGAAGAGTAAGATGCCAAAGTATAATAATAATGATGAGCTACACAACTCCTAAGAAACAAAAGAATGAAACCTAAGAGGTAACAATATCAAATAATAATGTGAATGACTACAAAAATCCAGGAAAAATACCTATCTAAATAAACTTTAGGATTATTAAGTTAAAAATCCCCCATTTAATCCTCAAGTTTATTTTTACAAATTCCAAGTTAACTTAGTGAAATTTATTTTTCCTAATGGCTTGATGAAAATATTTGATATTTGATATTCAAAAGGACAATATATTGGCTTGATAATGCCATTGTTGATGAGTTTTCTAACAAAGTGATTCTCGGTGTCAACATGTTAGGCCTTCTTATGAAATATTGGATTCTTGGTCGTTTTATTGTTGAATGGTGATCAATCAATAGATTAGTTGGTGACTTCTGAATATCACCAATATCTCGCAAAATTCCACGTATCCAAACAATTTCACATGCTACTTTCCAAGATGAAATGTATTTTTCCTTTGCTGAAGAATTTTTCACTGTAGCCTACTTTTTACAACTCCAAAATATTTTTGTTGAACCCATATTCATTAAATAACCCGACGTTGATGTTCTATCATTAATATCACCAACAAAATTTGCATCTAAATATGAAACAATTGTAAAGTTGTTGTTATTCTTATCGAGAATTGTTCGACAACACAGGTATTCCAATAGAGGATGAACACCTTCAGTAACCACTCACATAACCAAATCAAAGATCAACACACCGATGTTTTCACGTGGTAAAACCCCTATGAAGAAAAATCCATGGCCCCAGCCAACGCGGCCACTGGAGCAGTTTATTAATGCAAAGAAAAATATTACAGAGAGATTTTACAAGAGTGTTTCTCACAATCGATCATTTACAAATGACCCTTCATTCTCTTTAAATAGAGATCATGGACCAATCAGGTGTTAAGACACAGATCAATGGTCTTTAAGATCGAGGAGAGTATGAACCGTCAGATCACTCTATGTCGTGAACATATCGTGACCAGCGAATTTCCTAACTACAAATGCATACTAATGCATACTAAAGAAACACACTTTTACCTAACGACACATTAGACCAAGTAGATCTTAACTAACTCCTAATGTTGGTTGTGGAGCCTGATTATCTTCATGATTTAGAGGTCTTTTACTTTCAACCGTGTTTATACCCCATGAAGTATTTACACCCCAGAAGTATGTACACTCTTCCACGCGGGGGAGTGTAGAGGGGGGGTACCCCCTCTACGGGGTCTGGGGGAAAGCGGGACCCCAGCAAGGGTTCGGGGGCAGCGTCCCCCGATGGGGGTTCGGGGGCTTCACCCCCGAAACAAAAATTGCCTTGTAAAAGTATATTGTAATTTCATTGTAAATCTGGACCGTTCATTATAAGGTCGCAGATCTAACGATAGATATTATGTTAGGGTTTTTTTCCCTAGAAGGAAACCCTCTTTTATGAGGGAAATGTATTGCGGCTATGTAGGTTGGCAAGTATTGTATTCTAAGAGAGGAGATTGTGAGAGAAAGAAGAGGAAGTTACAACGGGTTTTGTTGTAGGTTGTATCCATTCATTTTGTTGGATAATAATAAACAAAGGACCTGGCAATTTCTCTGGTGGACGTATCCCACACTGGGTGAAGCACATAAATCTGTGTCTCTCTTGTATTGTGTATCTTCTGTGTTTTATTTCCGCATTTGTTTTATTTTATTGCTCTGCGGTCCTGTTTTTATAACACCTAAGTGTCTAAATATGCTAACATCTCCCCTTAAGAACAACTTCGGATAGTATTGAAGGATTTAAAATGGTGACACAATAGGAGAAGGAAGGCGGAATTAGAGCCTATCCCCCCTTAATGAAAACTTCCTGAAATCCTAACATAGATCGAAGTTTGGAAAACTTCACTTCTGTAAGAGACTTTGTGAAAATGTTTGCAACTTGATCTTTTGTAGGACCAAAAAGCACGTCAATAAATTGATCATGAATTAGCTTTATGATGAAGTGCATGTGTAGCTTGATGTATTTGTTACACTGATTTTGAACTGGGTCTTTGGTGAGCTTGATGGAACTTTGATTGTCGCACCAAAGGTTGGTTAGATGTTGTTGCTGGAATCCAAACTCTGAAAGGATCTGTTGAAGCCACAAGTCTTCCTAACTTACATTTATCGTTGCTCGGTACTCTGATTTTGCTGAAGAAAGTGAAATAGACTATTGTTTCTTATTGGACCAAGTGACAGGTCCTGAACCAAGGCTGAAAACATAACCTACAGTAGACTTTCGATCCTCAGGGTCGTAGGCCCAATCTGAATCAATGAAACCAACCAATAAAGGAGTCCCCCCTAAACTGTAATGTATCTCGAACTGAATTGTACCACAAACATAGATAAGTATCCTTTTAACTTATTTCCAATGGATTTCATGGGGTTTTTGCATATACCAGGCAACAAGACCAACAACAAAGGAAAGATCAGGACGGGTATGAGTCAAGTATAAGAGGCTACCAACTAACTCACGATACAGGGTGGCATCAACTTGGGGAGAAGTACAAGTGGAAGTAATCTTGACTCCAAACTGGAAGGGAGAAGGGGTTGGTTTACAATCATCCATGTGAAAGCGACGAAGAAGGTCATAGGCATACTTGGACTGGAAAAAAAACATTCTTTCATTGGTTTGCAAAACATGGAGTCCAAGGAAATAGTGCAAAAAGCCTAAGTCTGGCATCTCAAATTTCTTCTTAAGGCTTGTTTTCACATGGTTTAAAAGTTTTGAGTCACTACCAGTAAGGATAAGGTCATCAACATAAAGGACAAGGATTATGAGATGGATTCATAGATTCTTGGTATAGACATTAGGATCAGAATGGCATCTAGATAATCTAGTGGAAATAAGAAATCTGTCCATTTTGGCATACCAAGTTCGAGGAGCTTGCTTGAGACCATAAATATATTTCTTGAGGTGACAAACAAGTCTAGAATCATTTTGGACATAGCCAGGAGGTTGTTCCATGTAGATTTCTTCTTGCAAATCTTCGTGCAAGAAGGCATATTTAACATCCATCTGATGGACCTCCCATTTATGTGAGACAACAAGGGAAAGAACAACGCAGATGAAATTCATTTTGGCTACAGAGGCAAAGGTTTCATTATAGTCAATTCCTTCAACCTGGGAAAATCTTTTGGAAACTTATCAAGCCTTGTGTCTTTCAACACTTCCATCTGATGCATACTTAGTTTTGTAGAACGATTTACATCTGACAAGTTTTCTTCCTTTTCGAAGAGGTACAAGATCTCAAGTATCATTTTCCATTAAAGAACGATACTCTTCATTCATTGTTGTATCCCAATCTGGATGACCTGAAGCTTCTGCAAATGTCTATGGATCATGAGTTTCTAAAACTTGAKCCAAAAGAGAAGAGGCTCGTTGGAACTGTGAACGTGTCCGAATATCGCGGATCGCGATTCCAACCTGCCTGAGTATCCTATCTCCGAAATCTCCAATACTTCGAACTTCGACTTCCTTGAATCCTCTGACACGCGTCCCAATTGATGGTCGGTTCTGGTCTCATTGGGATATCGTGGATCGCGATATCGCAATTCTTGTTTCAACAACTTGGAGCTTCGACTCGCGAATCCCCGATACACGATATCACGTGTAGATCTGACGGTCCTTGTGACTCGGGATCAACGGGTTTGCCCCTCCTGAGCTTTAATTCTTCGAACGTTCTCACCATAACCTCTGCGAGATCCAATGGCTCACGGTGATTCGCGAAATATCCTCAGAAAATTTTGTCCGTCCGTTCCTTCCTCCACGAAGACTTGTTCGCCTGCGCGCAAACTTGCAACGTCTACTTGAATACTTCAGCACAACTTCTCTGTGCAATCCTTCCTGAACTTTCCACTACTTCAAGTCCTCAGAAAGAAACCACTTTCTCGCACTCCTTGCGGAAAATCGTCAACAGTGACTAAGTGTTGAAGGTTCTGGACTCTGCTCACGCATGCAGCAGCAGTCTCTCGACAATTTACTCAGGTCCACAACCCTAAAGATTCACTTGGCCTGCGCACTCCTTGCACGGCTCCTGTGCCCAACTGCACTTCTGAGACGAATGAGAACAACAGTTGTCTCTAAATGAACCCTCTGTCAACGCACTCCTTGCGAACCTCTGGCTCAAATAGAGAAACAATTGAAACTCATTCCTTCACCATCTCATACTTCAATTCAACCATGAAATCACATACACAGCATTTAAAAGAAAAAGTATAACTGGAATCAAACATCAAATGAGCATAACATCCATACACAGAGAACAGACACATAACCATGAATTTGAATCAAAGCTTCTTCTATTAATTCAAATATTAGTACATGGGTGTTCTTTTCACAGCTCTCTGCATGCTCTTGCTCTCAAATGCTTCTGAATAATATTACAATGATACAATGAGGGTGTCTATATCCATTTTCCCTCCATCCCCTAAATTGTCTAATCTTAGAATTAAATTCCTATCTACCTGCATTAACTAGATTAAATGTCGTCTATATACTAAAGGACGAGAGATATCCGCTCAAGGTCCATTACAATATACAAGTGTGCCTCATCTTAATGGCTCATTTAAGATCATGCAACATTTCCAAAGTGTTTTCAAAAGTTGTGCTGGCTTGTCCAACTGTCTTCCGCTTCTGCACTGGCTCGCTTGACATGTTGGCGATGCTCCTGCGTCAATGTTTCTCCAAGGGGTAGTGGGAAGATACTCTCCTCTTGCCAAGGATTAAGTAACCTGGAACACAAACCTTGACCATGTGGAATGGTTATTTGGATCTTGAGGTTTGTGTTGTGATCCTACGTGGATCATGGAAAGGGAGTCTAGCCTTGCCCATGCTAGCATCTTAGTTTCTCTAGTTCATGTGGGATGACTAGGAGTGAAGCTATGGTAGTATTCTTCCCCAATCTGGATGACTTGAAGCTTCTGCAAATGTCTCTAGATCATAAGTTTCTAAAACTTGATCCAAAAGAGAAGAGGCTCGTTAGAACTGTGAACGTGTCTGAGGTTTATCTGAAGGATCACTGACAATATCACCAGCTTCTTATTGTGTTGAATAGACCCATCTAGGAAGCGGTGGAGCTAGTGCTGATTCAAGTTCAAAGGACTCATCTGGAGGAGGGTGAGAAGGCGGAGGTGGATTTTCATCCTCACTGTCATCATCTGAAGAAGAAACCAGATCAGAAGAAGGCACAAACGTCAAAGATGGCTTGCAGGTCGAAGAAGGAACAACCGTAGAATTAGGCTCGCAGGCCAAATAAGTCACAAACGCCGAATTAGGCTCACAGGACAAGACATTTTCATCAAATTTAACATATCTTCTAATAATAATTTCATTACAATGTGATTGAAGATGTAACCTTTGACATCTTCAGAATAACCAACAAATATACACTTCTCACTTTTAGGCTACAATGCTTTCCTTTTCTCATCAGGAATGTGAGCCCATGTGATCCTTCCAAATACACAGAAGTGACTTACATCTCGTTTAATTTTATCCCAAGATTCTTCCGGTGTTATCTTTTCAAGAGCCTTTGTGGGAGTGTGATTTACTATGTAATTTTCACAATTGATGGCTTCTGCCCAATACTTTAGACTTAATCCCTTGGTGTTACATTCATTTAGAGTGGAAAATATGGCTCTATCCTTAGCCATATGATAAGATGCTCCAGAATCAATAAGCCACTCATCAGAAGTAAAAGTAGAAGTAGAAGTTGTATTGAAGGAGAAACCAGAAGTAGAAAGTGCATGTCCATGAGAAGAAGAATAAGAAGTAGAATCAATATTGATGTTGTGCTTCTTCATCGTTGCTTCTAAAGATGTCATCTTCTTGAAACATTTGGACTCATCATGACCATATTTATCACAAAATTTGCAATGTCTGTTAGTATTCTTACTTTTGTATTTTTCTCCTTTGTCACCATTAGGAGTGAAAGTTATCTGAGTGGGTTTCAGACCCTTATATTGCTTGTTGTTGTGGCGAGGATGTTGCTTCTTGGTATTCTTGGGTTTATCTTTCTAATGGAAAACTAAGGCTTTGTTGGAGGTACCTGTAGTGTTGATCACTCCAAGTTGTACAAACTTATCTTTCTCTCTAATCAAAGAACCACAAAAGTTCTCAAGACTGGGTTTTTTATAAGATGCCCCTAGAGCCTCTTGCATGGCATAAAAGGTAGATACAAACAAAGAATATGCACTACCTAGATTAGAAAGTATAAGATAGATGAAACTATCTTCTTCTATCTTTATCTTACATTCTTCACATAAAAGTCTGAGTATTTTAAACTTAGATAGATAGTCTTCAATGTAAGAAAAATCATTTGGACTTAAAGTCAGTACTTGATTTTCTAACTGTTGTTCTCGAATAATATTGTGTTTACCAAACACAGATTCAATCTTGTCCCAAGCTTATTTGGTTTGATAAAGTGATTGAAGGTGGAACCTTAAATCAAGAGAGATGGACATTTTGATTAATCCACGTGCTTCTTCATTCCTATTATCCCATTTGGATTTCTTATCATCATCAGTGGGTGTTGTTTCCTTTCCCAAGGTAATCTGATACAAGCCTTTACTTCTTAATAAATCCTCCATATGGGATTTCCATTGGAAGTAGTTGGTGCTGGTAAATAAGAGATTACTTGTAGAAGCCATATTAAAGATGCAGATAATACAGATTTAAAAACTAAAACCGATGATCAGAATGGAAAGAGATCGAAAAGTTATGCGGTTTTTAAAAAAAATGGCACTGAAAACAAACTTCGGATGTGAGAGTTATGTCCTTTTAAAAAAATGCATAAACGGTAACCAAAGGACTACATGATAGTGTAAGTTTCTTTATGAAGTGACCCACTTTTATAAAGAGAAGTGGGGCTCACTTTTACAAAAAAAAGGTTGCATGCAAAATAAATAACTCTAAAATAAAATATTAAAGCTACTTATAGTGATTCATTTTTGTACTTGAAGTCAAATACACTTTACAATTTTAGCATTAACTTTTTCAAAAAAAGTAACAAAAGAGAGACTTGAACTCAAGACCTCTTACTTAATACGGTAACTTTTAACCAAATGGTCTAGCAAAACATATTGTAATTTTCAGAAGGAGGATTGAGGGTGTTGTTGTTGTTGATGGTGGTGGTGTTTTTGTTGAAGACGGTCTTGGAGAGCATGCTAAAAAAAACTATTTTCACACAAGAAAAAAAAATCACTTTTTGATGACAAAAAGGGTTAGATCTCAGTTAGCTTACCTGGAAGATGCACATTTTCATATATGTTTCTGATTTTCCAAGATCGCACAGGGTGCGAGGCAAAGAGAATACACAGATCTAAAAGAGTAGCAACCCAGAAATAAAAAAATACAAAACCAAAATACTTCTCTGCAAAAAAATGAAAAAATGTGTATTCAAACTTTATTCCTTTGGATCTGACTGTAATGGTCGTATCTTGGGCAAACAGAAACCTTTTCGAGTGAAACGAAAATTGTTCCTGAATGAAACTATTAAAATATTGTGTAACTGCAAAGAATATTATTATCCCGTTTTGTGGATAAAGATAAAATATATGTATTATTGATTAGATCAATCCCCTTTTGATGATTGATCATGTCGAGCATTGTAATTGACCAAATCCCCTTTTGTGGATTGGTCAAACCCTAATTGTAATAGGGTAAATAAGAAGTCAACCCCATAATATATTAAAGAGGCCCAAGAATATATTAAAGGTGGTTATAACCACCCAGAAGAAGAAGTCGCCCCTGCCAGTGAGAGACATTTCCACACATGCCAGAATTGTATAAATAAGGAGGCTAGTGCCTCACTTAGACACACTCAGCTCACTCATCTAGTGCGCAAGTATTGAAGGAAGTTGCAGTTATCAGTTACCAGAAGAAGGAAGAGAAAGAGAGGTGCATCCTTGGAAGATGAATTTCTTTGTTGTTTGGTTCATTATCTTGGCATTGGATTGGCTATCTATATTAAGGAAGTTTTGTTGGGTTTTCTTCCCCTTGAGGGTTTCCCAGGATAAATGCTTGTATACTCTTGTGATTGTGTTTCTCTCAGTGATCCTATCTATGATATTATTATCTAGTCAATTGAAAGTAACCTAATAATATCTTAAACCTTAACATGGTATCAGAGCTAAGCTGAAGAGAGTATCTTTCACAGGAAAAAGAAAAAAAACACTGTTGTCGTACATGAAAATTAGGGTTTTTTTATTAAAGATGGTTTTCAGCCTCAAAACCATCTAGAAAGGTGCGCCCTACCTCAAGGACCACTTTGGCATCTTTAGCGCACCTTTTCAGTGGCGAGATCTCCCAGAAAGTGAAACCCTAGTTTTCACAAAGTACTAGAAAACCAGAAATACCAGAGTACCAGAAGTACCACAAAACCAGAAGTACCAGAAAACTAGAAGCACCAGTCCAAAAATCCGTTGGTCCAGTTTCAAGGGTCAAAATTTGGATTTTCAGAAATCTAACTGTACCAGCATACTCACCTCAATCCAACGCATCTTTTGGTGAGTTCAGATCAAAGAAATTTGATTTTTTATTATTTCTATAGCCCGGAGGGCTAGGGTTTCTACTACAAGAAAGAATGGCTACCAATATGAGGGTATAAGATAGGCTGGAAGGATCTGGAAACTTCAGATCTTGGAAGCATAGGTTGCAGATGATTCTAGACAAGAATGATCACCCAGAACATGTTATAGTGGGTGTACCAGAACCAGAGGAAGAAGAGCAAAAGACCAAGCATAAGAAGAACGAAAAGAAAGCAAAGAGAATCGTGTCAGATTCAGCAAGAGATCACTTGATCCCTCATATATCCAAACTACAGACAACAAGGAAAATGTATGAAGCACTCAATAGATTATATGAAAGAAAAGACATTAGCCGGAATCTTACCTTAAGAAATCAACTCCATAATATGAAGATGGACAACTCAGAATCTGTCACATCATATCTTATGAGAGTTTCTCAGATCAGAGATCATCTTGTAGCTATTGGAGATGTCATTAGTGAAAAAGAACTTGTAACCACAACCCTAAATGGGTTTCCAACATTTTGGGTTCCTTTTGTACGAGTGTGTGCAAGAAGAAAGTTACCCAAGTTTGATAAGTTATGAGAAGATTGCACACACAAAGAATCTAGATTTACAGACCAACAGAAGAAATTAATTGTCGATGAAGAGGAATCTCTTACAACTCAAAAGAAAAAAATAAGTTCCTTTAGGAAGAACAATAAAGAAACTAACTTTGTAAGAGTTCTAGATAAGAAGAGAGATGTTTCAAAGATCATATGCTATAACTGTCAAAAGTTGGGACACTTTTATTATGATTGTCCTCAAGGAAAAGGGAAAAGAAAGAATCAAGCACATGTGGCAGACGAAGAGGAATCTCCTCCCTCAAAGAAAGCTTTAGCAGAAATTAAGGATTATGTACTTTAAGTTGAATATAGTTGATCTAAAGAAAGATAGTAAATGGTGGAGTCCATGGATCCTCCCCACACAAAACAAAAGATAAGTATTCATGTTTATTTTTAGTATCTTGTTTACTTTAATACTTTGTAATTACAAGTTAGATTTTTGTGAGAATGTTAATTAACCTCGTTTTAGTTCAGTGTCTATGTAGACTTATGAAGGAAGTATCAAAGAAGAGGATGAAGAAAGAGATAAAATATTTATTTCATGTATGATCACTCATGAGAGTAACAAAGAAATCATATTGTAAGTAAGTTTACAAGTCTCGGAAGAAAGAACTTATGTCATGACTTGTAGAAGTTAGACAACATGAGAAGGACGTATGATATGGTGAGAGTCATTAAAGACCAGACAATATCCAGTACTTATATAGGAGTAGGAGGCTCCTAAAGATGCAAATCAGAAATATTCAAGATGAATAAAAAAGATGGATACTCAGATATAGTGGATGAGATGAAGGTAACTACAGGTTTCTCCAGTACCGTTCTTATATATGCAGAGGGATTAGGTTGATCTAGTATGAAGTCAGAAAGAAATTTTTGAACTCAAGAAGGCACCCGAGACATGACAGAAGAGAGCTTCAAGAATGATGATTAGAATCTATTAGTTTGGTGAAAGAGGGAATTGTGTCTCTGAGTTCGAAATAAAGGATCGTGATTTGATGCAGTTAGAAAAGCAGATGGATGGTGCCCAGATATTTTGATCAAGATGAAAGCTATCCAGTAGATGGATGGTGCCCAGCAGATGGGTAGCATGGTATTATACCATGGAAATATTTTGGACCACAAGAGATTTTTTCAGATCCCATAGCTAGACCTTCATAGAGAAGGAGAAAGAGAAGAAACCTTCGTAGAGAAGGAATGAGCAATCCCACAGGTAAACCTTCATAGAGAAGGAAAATAGAAGAGACCTTCGTAGAGAAGGGGAATGAGAAATTTTCCAAGGTTGGCCTCTATCTAAGTGTTGAGTTTTTGGATACTCTAGGGACATGCTAGAATACCCTCATAGAGAGGGGTGTGACCACCCTCGTAGAGAGGAATGTGGATGTTTGACGCAGCCACACCCGCAGGCACGCCCGCTCTCACAGGATCTTCTTCTTCCTCGGCTCGAAGAACTCTAAGGTTCTTATGTTTCCCTATCGTGAAATCCGCACCCACAGATCTCCTCGCGCGACTTCCTTCTCTTTACTGATCGGGGAATCGGACTTCGCAACTCGCGATGTCAAAGGTCGATCGTTGGGCTCTCGAATCCCCGAGACCCGATGGCCAGTCAACGTTGACTTCCTCCTGTCGGAACTTTCCGCTCTATCACGACTTCGCTACTCGTGATATCGAACGCTTTGGTTTACCGACTCCCGATACCTGATGTGCCGAAACTCCGATGCACACGTGCGGGTTTACCTTTAAACGGTCTCGTCCCTTCTATCAGGATTTCAGGGTTCGCGAGATCGTGTATCCTGATGTCCTGTGTTTCGGGACCTTACTTTCCCCGAACTCCGATAACTCGCACCACCTGTCTTCCAATCTGACTCTTGTGGTCCCACACAACTCTCCTGTCGGAATATCGTGGATCACGATTCCAACCTGCCTAAGTATCCTATCTCCGTAATCTCCAATACTCCGAACTCTGACTTCCTCGAATCCTCTGACATGCGTCCCAATTGATGGTCGGTTCTGGGCTCGTCGGGATTCGCGGATCGCGATATCGCAATTCTTGTTGCAACAACTTGGAGCTTCGACTCGTGAATCCCCGATACACGATATCACGTGTAGATCTGACAGTCCTTGTAACTCAGGATCGACGACTCTGCCCCTCCTGAGCTTTAAGTCTTCGGGCGTTCTCGCCATAACCTCCTTTCATCTCCGCGAGATGCAACGGCTCACGGTCATTTGCGAAATCTCCTCAGAAAATTTCATCTGTCTGTTCCTTCCTCCACGAAGATTTGTTCGCCTGCGCGCAAACTTGCAACGCCTGCTTGAATACTTCAGCACAACTTCTCTGTGCAATCCTTCCTGAACTTTCCACTACTTCAAGTCCTCATAAAGAAACCACTTGCTCGCACTCCTTGCGGAAAATATTCAACAACGACTAAGTGTTGAAGGTTCTGGACTTTGCTCACGCATGCAGCATCAGTCTCTCGACAATTTACTCAGGTCCACAACCCTAAAGATTCACTTGGCCTACGCACTCCTTGCATGGCTCGTGTGCCCAACTGCACTTCTGGGACGAATGAGAACAACAGTTGTCTCTAAATGAACCCTCTGTCAACGCACTCCTTGCGGACAATTCGACTGCACTCCTTGCAGGAATTCTCTGGCTCAAATAGAGAAACAATTGAAACTCATTCCTTCACCCTCTCAGACTTCAATTCAACCATGAAATCACATACACAGCATATAAAAGCAAATGTATAATTGGAAGCAAACATCAAATGAGCATAACATCCATACACAGAGAACAGACACATAACCATGAATTTGAATCAAAGCTTCTTCTATTAATTCAAATATCAATACATGGGTGTTCTTTTCACAGCTCTCTACATGCTCTTGATCTCAAATGCTTCTGAATAATATTACAATGATACAATGAGGGTGTCTATATCCGTTTTCCCTCCAGCCCCTAAATTGTCTAATCTTAGAATTAAATTCCTATCTACCTGTATTAACTAGATTAAATGTCATCTATCTACTAAAGGACGAGAGCTATCCGCTCAAGGTCCATTACAATATACAAGTGCGCCTCGTCTTAATGGCTCATTTAAGATCGCACAACATTTCCAAAGTGTTTTCAAAATTTGTGCTAGCTTGTCCAGTTGTCTTCCGCTTTTGCACTGGCTCGATTGACGTGTCGGCGATGCTCCTGCATCAATGTTTCTCCAAGGGGTAGTGGGCAGATACTCTCCTTTGGCCAAGGATTAAGTAACCTGGAACAGAAACCTTGACCATGTGGAATGGTTATTTGGCTCTTGAGGTTTGTGTTGTGATCCTGCGTGGATCATGGAAAGGGAGTCTATCCTTGCCCATGCTAGCATCTTAGTTTCTCTAGTTCATGTGGGATGACTAGGAGTGAATCTATGGTAGTAGTCTTCCCCAATCTGGATGACCTGAAGCTTCTGCAAATGTCTCTGGATCATGAGTTTCTAAAACTTGAGCCAAAAGAGAAGAGGCTCGTTGGAACTGTGAACGTGTCTGAGGTTGATCTGAAGGATCACTGACAATATCACCAGCTTCTTATTGTGTTGAACAGACCCATCTAGGAAGCGATGGAGCTAGTGTTGATTCAAGTTCAAAGGACTCATCTGGAGGAGGGTGAGCAGGCGGAGGTGGATTTTCATCCTCACTATCATCATCTGAAGAAGAAACTAGATCAGAAGAAGGCACAAACGTCGAAGATGGCTCACAGGCCGAAGAAGGCACAACCGTAGAATTAGGCTCGTAGGCCAAATAAGTCACAAACGTCAAATTAGGCTCACAGGCCAAGAAATTTTCATCAAATTTAACATCTCTTATAATAATAATTTCATTACAATGTGATTGAAGATGTAACCTTTGACATCTTCAGAATAACCAACAAATATACACTTCTCACTTTTAGGCTACAATGATTTCCTTTTCTCATCAGGAATGTGAGCCCATGTGATCCTTCCAAATACACAGAAGTGACTTACATCTCGTTTAATTTTATCCCAAGATTCTTCCGGTGTTATCTTTTTAAGAGCCTTTGTGGGAGTGTGATTTACTATGTAATTTTCACAGTTGATGGCTTCTGCCCAATACTTTAGACTTAATCCCTTGGCGTTACATTCATTTAGAGTGGAAAATATGGCTCTATCCTTAGCCATATGATAAGATGCTCTAGAATAAAAAAGCCACTCATCAGAAGTAAAAGTAGAAGTAGAAGTTGTATTGAAGGAGAAACCAGAAGCAGAAAGTGCATGTCCATGAGAAGAAGAATAAGAAGTAGAATCAATATTGATGTTCTTCTTCTTCATCGTTGCTTCTAAAGATGTCATCTTCTTGAAACATTTGGACTCATCATGACCATATTTATCACAAAAGTTGCAATGTATGTTATGTTGAAATAATGTAACTGCGAAGAGCATTCTTATTATTTTGTTATTGGATTAAATCCCCATTGTGGATTAATCATGTCATTATTATTATTTTTATTATTAGATTAA